>JALDNG010001471.1:0-57514 GCA_024349245.1 Neodontobutis hainanensis
GGGCCATGTGCTGCACAAACGCCTCATTCATAGGACTCAATTTGCAGTAAGATGTTGTGCACCCGGTAATGGCCTTAACTACATGCTTTCTAGTTTCAATAACATAAAATGGAGTTGATTTATACAAGTACTACTGATTAATCTCATGACGGCTTTGTGCCTACATCAGCTAAATTGGGCAGGATATCAGAACTAAAATAACCTTTTGTATAATCCAATTTAAAAATCCTGCCAATATGTAGCGGTGATCACACCCTTCATGTCCTCCACATGGGCAAGAAACTCATGCCTGCTGCAGAAACGCGAGCTGTTGCCCGCAGTGCGCCATTTCAACAAAGTGTGTTGCTTTACTGTCCAGAGCAAGATGCATTGTAAGCACAGGAGGGAGCATGTATCTATGAGCCGGGTCCAACTGACTCAAGACTTTGGTACTCAATTGACAGAAAGGGATCATGCACTTATTGCACATCGAATGGTCCCCGCCAACCAAGTACTACCAGGAATCAAGGTCAAATAAATTACGGACCTTTGTGTAAAAGCCAGAGTGGTCCATTTTTTTACTACATTGAAAAAAGATGAATGCAAAAGCATCTGGAGTCAGCTTTCAAGATTAAGATGTATAATCTCTAATTCCAAGAGACTTTATCAATTCTGAGATCAACCGGTAAGAGAGCTGAGCTTTAATCTCTAGACGGAGCGGTTTGACATGAAACTAAACCTGATAGGACCAGGCTGTTCTGGTCTCATAGTCGTTAGCTATGAAAGGGCAGAGTGACTCCTGATGTGAGAGTTAATAAAGGCTCAGGTGAGTTGTCAGTGTCACTGTTCCATTCAGGTGTTTTTGTTGTTCTAGAGTGAAACTGTTTTGTTTCAGTTTTCAAAACACTGTTGTAAATACTATGCAACATGAATTAAAAGCCAACTCCTCTGTTTAGGGAGGGCTTTTCCATTTTAACAAAAATGGCTTGTACTGCAGGGGCTGCAGACTCAGGTCCACCGGGTTGGCCCTTCTGTGCTGATACATCCTCTTGTGAAGCTGTAATTGCGTTTCTCTGACACAAGTGTCACTACACTCTTCGCTACACTGAACTGCATAAACCACATTATGCGAGGATCTTGTCTTTAGGGTGGACAAGGTTTTGAGAGGACCGAACGTTGTGTTTGTAGAAAAGCCAGTTTTTCAGACAAATCAGACATTTAAGGGATAACTACAACCGTCCCTTTTTCCTCTGGTTCCTGTCTGTTTTGTTTCTGTGTCCTCTTGGTTTTGTTGAATGTCCATCTGGGGTATCCACAGTCTCTCAGGGCTTACGGATGTGTTGTTCTTCTTTCCGTTTCCCTTCTGCGGCTGCGGTAACTTCTTGTGCTCTGTGCTGAAGAATAGCGTCCTGATGACTCCCAGCTTGTGCTGCACAGGGTGGTGGGAATCACACATCAAATATTGATTTGTGTGTTTTGGCTCCTCTATAAACTTCTACGTGTAGTGACCTGTTCTCACAAATAACCACTGCACAGTCTAAGAAGGCCAGGCTGTTATCTATGGCATTTTTTCACGGGTGAACTTGTTGTTCTTGTCTTCAAGACGACCTGGATGACTAGAATGTTCATAGACAAACTAAATTGATGGCATTTCAGTGAAATGCTCCACATCTGCCTTGATGCCCATAGAACATGAGCTGCCTGTAATAGATAATGGGTTCAGGTGGAGTAGTTGTAAGTTTAGGGAGGTTGGGTGGATAGAACCAGTTCTGTGTGATGTGTGACAACGGCTTTCATTTAATTAATATTGATTAATCACATGCAGGGCTGGTGCCAGATTCAGCAACCAAATGCTGAGGAGACAAACTAATGTTTAAAAAGTCAGCTCATTCATGGGATTTTCTCGCATTAAGATGAGGCGCACAAGGTTGAGTTGAGTACATCTGTGCATTGTGTGAGTTGCCCCGCAGAAGTGACATGTCTTTCCCTGGTGGTCTAGTGGCTAGGATTCGGCGCTTTCACTGCGCGGCCCGGGTTCGATTCCCGGTCAGGGAAAGAAGGTAAACTTTCCTTACAAAAACTATATGAGACGTGGCCACAATACAATATAGTACAACTATATATTGTACATGTGCTATATATATATAATATAATTTATTAGTACAAATATATAATGTAGAGAAAAACATTAAATTTCTTTAAACTACTGAAAACATCCTAGTTTTCAGTACGTAAAGAGATGTCCTAACTGTGCGTAGTTGACAGGATTTGAACCTGTGGGAAACCCCAATGGATTTCTAGTCCATCGCCTTAACCACTCGGCCACAACTACATAGTTCTTTTGTACTGTTACATGTGTGGTAAAGTCGCCTCAATCACGAGACTCAATTTTTTTGCAGTAAGATGTGCTATACCAGGTTAGGTTAAGGAAACCTACTGCACCCTGCCGCGGCCCATGACGCCCATGACGTATAAATGACGCCATAGCCATTCTTACCAAAAAACCAGCAATGCTAGGATTTGCCGCTCTCACTGCTGTGGCCCGGGTTCGATTACTGGTCAGAAAAAAACAGGTAATCTTCTCAAACAAAGCCATAAGAGACATGGACAATTGCCGTCATTTACATTGCACAGAAGGCCTGTTTCTATACAATGAGAAAAATGACAGTGCCTCGACAGTTCACTGGAACTGGAGCTTTCGGTTGAGTGTGACCTGGGACGCTTCTTCTTTAGCTAAGATTTTTGCCTCCTTAAGCTGAGAGATGTCATCCTAGTCCCACTAAAAGATACAGCTGGAAAGTTTAGTGCACATAACACCATACGTGGTGTTCTGTTGTCAGACCAGCGGTGACTCGCGCTTGTACAATGGAAAATGTCCGGTCTATTTCTAGTCTTCCAGGGTGTGTTTTCTCCTAGAGCATCATATTTTTGGACTCTTTTGACTGGTTGTCTGGCATGGATCAGTTCCATCTGAAAACAGTGTTACATAGTTGACAGGATTTGAACTGTGCGGGGAAACCCCAATGGATTTCAAGTCCATCGCCTTAACCACTCGGCCACAACTACATTCGCTGCATAGGGCCAAACGCCTCATTCATAGGACTCAATTTGCAGTAAGATGTTGTGCACCCGGTAATGGCCTTAACTACATGCTTTCTAGTTTCAATAACATAAAATGGAGTTGATTTATACAAGTACTACTGATTAATCTCATGACGGCTTTGTGCCTACATCAGCTAAATTGGGCAGGATATTAGACTAAAATAACCTTTTTGTATAATCCAATTTAAAAATCCTGCCAATATGTAGCGGTGATCACACCCTTCATGTCCTCCACATGGGCAAGAAACTCATGCCTGCTGCAGAAAACGCGAGCTGTTGCCCGCAGTGCGCCATTTCAACAAAGTGTGTTGCTTTACTGTCCAGAGCAAGATGCATCGTAAGCACAGGAGGAGCATGTATCTATGAGCCGGGTCCAACTGACTCAAGACTTTGGTACTCAATTGACAGAAAGGGATCATGCACTTATTGCACATCGAATGGTCCCCGCCAACCAAGTACTACCAGGAATCAAGGTCAAATAAATTACGGACCTTTGTGTAAAAGCCAGAGTGGTCCATTTTTTTTACTACATTGAAAAAAGATGAATGCAAAAGCATCTGGAGTCAGCTTTCAAGATTAAGATGTATAATCTCTAATTCCAAGAGACTTTATCAATTCTGAGATCAACCGGTAAGAGAGCTGAGCTTTAATCTCTAGACGGAGCGGTTTGACATGAAACTAAACCTGATAGGACCAGGCTGTTCTGGTCTAATAGTCGTTAGCTATGAAAGGGCAGAGTGACTCCTGATGTGAGAGTTAATAAAGGCTCAGGTGAGTTGTCAGTGTCACTGTTCCATTCAGGTGTTTTTGTTGTTCTAGAGTGAAACTGTTTTGTTTCAGTTTTCAAAACACTGTTGTAAATACTATGCAACATGAATTAAAAGCCAACTCCTCTGTTTAGGAGGGCTTTTCCATTTTAACAAAAATGGCTTGTACTGCAGGGGCTGCAGACTCAGGTCCACCGGGTTGGCCCTTCTGTGCTGATACATCCTCTTGTGAAGCTGTAATTGCGTTTCTCTGACATAAGTGTCACTACACTCTTCGCTACACTGAACTGCATAAACCACATTATGCGAGGATCTTGTCTTTAGGGTGGACAAGGTTTTGAGAGGACCGGGCGTTGTGTTTGTAGAAAAGCCAGTTTTCAGACAAATCAGACATTTAAGGGATAACTACAACCGTCCCTTTTTTCCTCTGGTTCCTGTCTGTTTTGTTTCTGTGTCCTCTTGGTTTTGTTGAATGTCCATCTGGGGTATCCACAGTCTCTCAGGGCTTTACGGATGTGTTGTTCTTCTTTCCGTTTCCCTTCTGCGGCCAAGTAACTTCTTGTGCTCTGTGCTGAAGAATAGCGTCCTGATGACTTATTGATTTGTGTGTTTTGGCTCCTCTATAAACTTCTACGTGTAGTGACCTGTTCTCACAAATAACCACTGCACAGTCTAAGAAGGCCAGGCTGTTATCTATGGCATTTTTCACGGGTGAACTTGTTGTTCTTGTCTTCAAGACGACCTGGATGACTGAGAATGTTCATAGACAAACTAAATTGATGGCATTTCAGTGAAATGCTCCACATCTGCCTTGATGCCCATAGAACATGAGCTGCCTGTAATAGATAATGGGTTCAGGTGGAGTAGTTGTAAGTTTAGGGAGGTTGGGTGGATAGAACCAGTTCTGTGTGATGTGTGACAACGGCTTTCATTTAATTAATATTGATTAATCACATGCAGGGCTGGTGCCTAATTCAGCAACCAAATGCTGAGGAGACAAACTAATGTTTAAAAGTCAGCTCATTCATGGGATTTTCTCGCATTAAGATGAGGCGCACAAGGTTGAGTTGATTACATCTGTGCATTGTGTGAGTTGCCCGCAGAAGTGACATGTCTTTCCCTGGTGGTCTAGTGGCTAGGATTCGGCGCTCACCGCCGCGCCCGGGTTCGATTCGGTCAGGAAAGAAGGTAAAGTTTCCTTACAAAACTATATGAGACGTGGCCACAATACAATATAGTACAACTATATATTGTACATGTGCTACATATATATATAATTTAATTTATTAGTACAAATATATAATGTAGAGAAAAACATTAAATTTCTTTAAACTACTGAAAACATCCTAATTTTCAGTGCGTCAAAGAGATGTCCTAACTGTGCCGCGTAGTTGACAGGATTTGAACCTGTGAAACCCCAATGGATTTCTAGTCCATCGCCTTAACCACTCGGCCACAACTACATAGTTCTTTATACTGTTACATGTGTGGTAAAGTCGCCTCAATCACGAGATTTTTTTTTTTTGCAAGATGTGCTATACCAGGTTAGGTTAAGGAAACCTGCGCACCCCATGACGCCCATGACGTATAAATGACGCCATAGCCATTCTTACCAAAAACCAGCAATGCTAGGATTTGCCGCTCTCACTGCTGTGGCCCGGGTTCAATTACTGGTCAGAAAAAACAGGTAATCTTCTCAAACAAAGCCATAAGAGACATGGACAATTGCCGTCATTTACATTGCACAGAAGGCCTGTTTCTATACAATGAGAAAAATGACAGTGCCTCGACAGTTCACTGGAACTGGAGCTTTCGGTTGAGTGTGACCTGGGCGCTTCTTCTTTAGCTAAGATTTTGCCTCCTTAAGCTGAGAGATGTCATCCTAGTCCCACTAAAAGATACAGCTGGAAAGTTTAGTGCACATAACACCATACGGCGGGTGGTGTTCTGTTGTCAGACCAGCTGACTCGCGCTAGTACAATGGAAAATGTCCGGCTATTTCTAGTCTTCCAGGGTGTGTTTTTCTCCTAGAGCATCATATTTTTGGACTCTTTTGACTGGTTGTCTGGCATGGATCAGTTCCATCTGAAAACAGTGTTACATAGTTGACAGGATTTGAACTGTGCGGGGAAACCCCAATGGATTTCAAGTCCATCGCCTTAACCACTCGCCACAACTACATTCGCTGCATAGGGCCATGTGCTGCACAAACGCCTCATTCATAGGACTCAATTTGCAGTAAGATGTTGTGCACCCGGTAATGGCCTTAACTACATGCTTTCTAGTTTCAATAACATAAAATGGAGTTGATTTATACAAGTACTACTGATTAATCTCATGACGGCTTTGTGCCTACATCAGCTAAATTGGGCAGGATATTAGACTAAAATAACCTTTTGTATAATCCAATTTAAAAATCCTGCCAATATGTAGCGGTGATCACACCCTTCATGTCCTCCACATGGGCAAGAAACTCATGCCTGCTGCAGAAAACGCGAGCTGTTGCCCGCAGTGCGCCATTTCAACAAAGTGTGTTGCTTTACTGTCCAGAGCAAGATGCATTGTAAGCACAGGAGGGAGCATGTATCTATGAGCCGGGTCCAACTGACTCAAGACTTTGGTACTCAATTGACAGAAAGGATCATGCACTTATTGCACATCGAATGGTCCCCGCCAAACAAGTACTACCAGGAATCAAGGTCAAATAAATTACGGACCTTTGTGTAAAAGCCAGAGTGGTCCATTTTTTTACTACATTGAAAAAGATGAATTGCAAAAGCATCTGGAGTCAGCTTTCAAGATTAAGATGTATAATCTCTAATTCCAAGAGACTTTATCAATTCTGAGATCAACCGGTAAGAGAGCTGAGCTTTAATCTCTAGACGGAGCGGTTTGACATGAAACTAAACCTGATAGGACCAGGCTGTTCTGGTCTCATAGTCGTTAGCTATGAAAGGGCAGAGTGACTCCTGATGTGAGAGTTAATAAAGGCTCAGGTGAGTTGTCAGTGTCACTGTTCCATTCAGGTGTTTTTGTTGTTCTAGAGTGAAACTGTTTTGTTTCAGTTTTCAAAACACTGTTGTAAATACTATGCAACATGAATTAAAGCCAACTCCTCTGTTTAGGGAGGGCTTTTCCATTTTAACAAAATGGCTTGTACTGCAGGGGCTGCAGACTCAGGTCCACCGGGGTTGGCCCTTCTGTGCTGATACATCCTCTTGTGAAGCTGTAATTGCGTTTCTCTGACATAAGTGTCACTACACTCTTCGCTACACTGAACTGCATAAACCACATTATGCGAGGATCTTGTCTTTAGGGTGGACAAGGTTTTGAGAGGACCGGAACGTTGTGTTTGTAGAAAAGCCAGTTTTTCAGACAAATCAGACATTTAAGGGATAACTACAACCGTCCCTTTTTCCTCTGGTTCCTGTCTGTTTTGTTTCTGTGTCCTCTTGGTTTTGTTGAATGTCCATCTGGGGTATCCACAGTCTCTCAGGGCTTTACGGATGTGTTGTTCTTCTTTCCGTTTCCCTTCTGCGGCTGCGGTAACTTCTTGTGCTCTGTGCTGAAGAATAGCGTCCTGATGACTCCCAGCTTGTGCTGCACAGGGTGGTGGGAATCACACATCAAATATTGATTTGTGTGTTTTGGCTCCTCTATAAACTTCTACGTGTAGTGACCTGTTCTCACAAATAACCACTGCACAGTCTAAGAAGGCCAGGCTGTTATCTATGGCATTTTTCACGGGTGAACTTGTTGTTCTTGTCTTCAAGACGACCTGGATGACTGAGAATGTTCATAGACAAACTAAATTGATGGCATTTCAGTGAAATGCTCCACATCTGCCTTGATGCCCATAGAACATGAGCTGCCTGTAATAGATAATGGGTTCAGGTGGAGTAGTTGTAAGTTTAGGGAGGTTGGGTGGATAGAACCAGTTCTGTGTGATGTGTGACAACGGCTTTCATTTAATTAATATTGATTAATCACATGCAGGGCTGGTGCCTAATTCAGCAACCAAATGCTGAGGAGACAAACTAATGTTTAAAAAGTCAGCTCATTCATGGGATTTTCTCGCATTAAGATGAGGCGCACAAGGTTGAGTTGAGTACATCTGTGCATTGTGTGAGTTGCCCCCAAGAAGTGACATGTCTTTCCCTGGTGGTCTAGTGGCTAGGATTCGCGCTTTCACCGCCAGGCCCGGTTCGATTCGGTCAGGGAAAGAAGGTAAACTTTCCTTACAAAAACTATATGAGACGTGGCCACAATACAATATAGTACAGCTATTTATTGTACATGTGCTATATATATATAATATAATTTATTAGTACAAATATAAAATGTAGAGAAAAACATTAAATTTCTTTAAACTACTGAAAACATCCTAATTTTCAGTGCGTCAAAGAGATGTCCTAACTGTGCGCGTAGTTGACAGGATTTGAACCTGTGCCGGGGAAACCCCAATGGATTTCTAGTCCATCGCCTTAACCACTCGGCCACAACTACATAGTTCTTTTATACTGTTACATGTGTGGTAAAGTCGCCTCAATCATAGACTTTTTTTGCAGTAAGATGTGCTATACCAGGTTAGGTTAAGGAAACCTGCGCACCCTGCCGCGGCCCATGACTCCCATGACGTATAAATGACGCCATAGCCATTCTTACCAAAAAACCAGCAATGCTAGGATTTGCCGCTCTCACTGCTGTGGAGGCCTGTTTCTATTCAATGAGAAAAATGACAGTGCCTCGACAGTTCACTGGAACTGGAGCTTTCGGTTGGAGTGTGACCTGGACGCTTCTTCTTTAGCTAAGATTTTTTGCCTCCTTAAGCTGAGAGATGTCATCCTAGTCCCACTAAAAGATACAGCTGGAAAGTTTAGTGCACATAACACCATACGGCGGGTGGTGTTCTGTTGTCAGTCTATTTCTAGTCTTCCAGGGTGTGTTTTTCTCCTAGAGCATCATATTTTTGGACTCTTTTGACTGGTTGTCTGGCATGGATCAGTTCCATCTGAAAACAGTGTTACATAGTTGACAGGATTTGAACTGTGCGGGGAAACCCCAATGAATTTCAAGTCCATCGCCTTAACCACTGCCACAACTACATTCGCTGCCATAGGGCCATGTGCTGCACAAACGCCTCATTCATAGGACTCAATTTGCAGTAAGATGTTGTGCACCCGGTAATGGCCTTAACTACATGCTTTCTAGTTTCAATAACATAAAATGGAGTTGATTTATACAAGTACTACTGATTAATCTCATGACGGCTTTGTGCCTACATCAGCTAAATTGGGCAGGATATCAGAATAAAATAACCTTTTTGTATAATCCAATTTAAAAATCCTGCCAATATGTAGCGGTGATCACACCCTTCATGTCCTCCACATGGGCAAGAAACTCATGCCTGCTGCAGAAAACGCGAGCTGTTGCCCGCGCCATTTCAACAAAGTGTGTTGCTTTACTGTCCAGAGCAAGATGCATTGTAAGCACAGGAGGGAGCATGTATCTATGAGCCGGGTCCAACTGACTCAAGACTTTGGTACTCAATTGACAGAAAGGGATCATGCACTTATTGCACATCGAATGGTCCCCGCCAAGCAAGTACTACCAGGAATCAAGGTCAAATAAATTACGGACCTTTGTGTAAAAGCCAGAGTGGTCCATTTTTTTACTACATTGAAAAAAGATGAATGCAAAAGCATCTGGAGTCAGCTTTCAAGATTAAGATGTATAATCTCTAATTCCAAGAGACTTTATCAATTCTGAGATCAACCGGTAAGAGAGCTGAGCTTTAATCTCTAGACGGAGCGGTTTGACATGAAACTAAACCTGATAGGACCAGGCTGTTCTGGTCTCATAGTCGTTAGCTATGAAAGGGCAGAGTGACTCCTGATGTGAGAGTTAATAAAGGCTCAGGTGAGTTGTCAGTGTCACTGTTCCATTCAGGTGTTTTTGTTGTTCTAGAGTGAAACTGTTTTGTTTCAGTTTTCAAAACACTGTTGTAAATACTATGCAACATGAATTAAAAGCCAACTCCTCTGTTTAGGAGGGCTTTTCCATTTTAACAAAAATGGCTTGTACTGCAGGGGGCTGCAGACTCAGGTCCACCGGGTTGGCCCTTCTGTGCTGATACATCCTCTTGTGAAGCTGTAATTGCGTTTCTCTGACATAAGTGTCACTACACTCTTCGCTACACTGAACTGCATAAACCACATTATGCGAGGATCTTGTCTTTAGGGTGGACAAGGTTTTGAGAGGACCGAACGTTGTGTTTGTAGAAAAGCCAGTTTTTCAGACAAATCAGACATTTAAGGGATAACTACAACCGTCCCTTTTTCCTCTGGTTCCTGTCTGTTTTGTTTCTGTGTCCTCTTGGTTTTGTTGAATGTCCATCTGGGGTATCCACAGTCTCTCAGGGCTTTACGGATGTGTTGTTCTTCTTTCCGTTTCCTTCTGCGGCTGCGGTAACTTCTGTGCTCTGTGCTGAAGAATAGCGTCCTGATGACTCCCAGCTTGTGCTGCACAGGGTGGTGGGAATCACACATCAAATATTGATTTGTGTGTTTTGGCTCCTCTATAAACTTCTGTAGTGACCTGTTCTCACAAATAACCACTGCACAGTCTAAGAAGGCCAGGCTGTTATCTATGGCATTTTTTCACGGGTGAACTTGTTGTTCTTGTCTTCAAGACGACCTGGATGACTGAGAATGTTCATAGACAAACTAAATTGATGGCATTTCAGTGAAATGCTCCACATCTGCCTTGATGCCCATAGAACATGAGCTGCCTGTAATAGATAATGGGTTCAGGTGGAGTAGTTGTAAGTTTAGGAGGTTGGGTGGATAGAACCAGTTCTGTGTGATGTGTGACAACGGCTTTCATTTAATTAATATTGATTAATCACATGCAGGGCTGGTGCCTAATTCAGCAACCAAATGCTGAGGAGACAAACTAATGTTTAAAAAGTCAGCTCATTCATGGGATTTTCTCGCATTAAGATGAGGCGCACAAGGTTGAGTTGCATCTGTGCATTGTGTGAGTTGCCCGCAGAAGTGACATGTCTTTCCCTGGTGGTCTAGTGGCTGGATTCGCGCTCTCACGCCGCGGCCCGGGTTCGAATTCCCGGGCAGGGAAAGAAGGTAAAGCTTCCTTACAAAAACTATATGAGACGTGGCCACAATACAATATAGTACAACTATATGTTGTACATGTGCTACATATATATATAATATAATTTATTAGTACAAATATATAATGTAGAGAAAAACATTAAATTTCTTTAAACTACTGAAAACATCCTAATTTTCAGTACGTCAAAGAGATGTCCTAACTGTATAGTTGACAGGATTTGAACCTGTGCGGGAAACCCCAATGGATTTCTAGTCCATCGCCTTAACCACTCGGCCACAACTACATAGTTCTTTTATACTGTTACATGTGTGGTAAAGTCGCCTCAATCACAGATTTTTTTGCAGTAAGATGTGCTATACCAGGTTAGGTTAAGGAAACCTCGCACCCATGACCCCATGACGTATAAATGACGCCATAGCCATTCTTACCAAAAACCAGCAATGCTAGGATTTGCCGCTCTCACTGCTGTGGCCCGGTTCAATTACTGGTCAGAAAAACAGGTAATCTTCTCAAACAAAGCCATAAGAGACATGGACAATTGCCGCCATTTACATTGCACAGAAGGCCTGTTTCTATACAATGAGAAAATGACAGTGCCTCGACAGTTCACTGGAACTGGAGCTTTCGGTTGGAGTGTGACCTGGACGCTTCTTTAGCTAAGATTTTTGCCTCCTTAAGCTGAGAGATGTCATCCTAGTCCCACTAAAAGATACAGCTGGAAAGTTTAGTGCACATAACACCATATGCGGGTGGTGTTCTGTTGTCAGACCAGCGGTGACTCGCTAGTACAATGGAAAATGTCCAGGCTCTATTTCTAGTCTTCCAGGGTGTGTTTTTCTCCTAGAGCATCATATTTTTGGACTCTTTTGACTGGTTGTCTGGCATGGATCAGTTCCATCTGAAAACAGTGTTACATAGTTGACAGGATTTGAACTGTGCGGGGAAACCCCAATGGATTTCAAGTCCATCGCCTTAACCACTCGGCCACAACTACATCGCTGCATAGGGCCATGTGCTGCACAAACGCCTCATTCATAGGACTCAATTTGCAGTAAGATGTTGTGCACCCGGTAATGGCCTTAACTACATGCTTTCTAGTTTCAATAACATAAAATGGAGTTGATTTATACAAGTACTACTGATTAATCTCATGACGGCTTTGTGCCTACATCAGCTAAATTGGGCAGGATATTAGACTAAAATAACCTTTTTGTATAATCCAATTTAAAAATCCTGCCAATATGTAGCGGTGATCACACCCTTCATGTCCTCCACATGGGCAAGAAACTCATGCCTGCTGCAGAAAACGCGAGCTGTTGCCCGCAGTGCGCCATTTCAACAAAGTGTGTTGCTTTACTGTCCAGAGCAAGATGCATCGTAAGCACAGGAGGGAGCATGTATCTATGAGCCGGGTCCAACTGACTCAAGACTTTGGTACTCAATTGACAGAAAGGGATCATGCACTTATTGCACATCGAATGGTCCCCGCCAACCAAGTACTACCAGGAATCAAGGTCAAATAAATTACGGACCTTTGTGTAAAAGCCAGAGTGGTCCATTTTTTTACTACATTGAAAAAAGATGAATGCAAAAGCATCTGGAGTCAGCTTTCAAGATTAAGATGTATAATCTCTAATTCCAAGAGACTTTATCAATTCTGAGATCAACCGGTAAGAGAGCTGAGCTTTAATCTCTAGACGGAGCGGTTTGACATGAAACTAAACCTGATAGGACCAGGCTGTTCTGGTCTCATAGTCGTTAGCTATGAAAGGGCAGAGTGACTCCTGATGTGAGAGTTAATAAAGGCTCAGGTGAGTTGTCAGTGTCACTGTTCCATTCAGGTGTTTTTGTTGTTCTAGAGTGAAACTGTTTTGTTTCAGTTTTCAAAACACTGTTGTAAATACTATGCAACATGAATTAAAAGCCAACTCCTCTGTTTAGGGAGGGCTTTTCCATTTTAACAAAATGGCTTGTACTGCAGGGGCTGCAGACTCAGGTCCACCGGGTTGGCCCTTCTGTGCTGATACATCCTCTTGTGAAGCTGTAATTGCGTTTCTCTGACATAAGTGTCACTACACTCTTCGCTACACTGAACTGCATAAACCACATTATGCGAGGATCTTGTCTTTAGGGTGGACAAGGTTTTGAGAGGACCGAACGTTGTGTTTGTAGAAAAGCCAGTTTTTCAGACAAATCAGACATTTAAGGGATAACTACAACCGTCCCTTTTTTCCTCTGGTTCCTGTCTGTTTTGTTTCTGTGTCCTCTTGGTTTTGTTGAATGTCCATCTGGGGTATCCACAGTCTCTCAGGGCTTTACGGATGTGTTGTTCTTCTTTCCGCTTCCCTTCTGCGGCTCGGTAACTTCTGTGCTCTGTGCTGAAGAATAGCGCCCTGATGACTCCCAGCTTGTGCTGCACAGGGTGGTGGGAATCACACATCAAATATTGATTTGTGTGTTTTGGCTCCTCTATAAACTTCTACGTGTAGTGACCTGTTCTCACAAATAACCACTGCACAGTCTAAGAAGGCCAGGCTGTTATCTATGGCATTTTTTCACGGGTGAACTTGTTGTTCTTGTCTTCAAGACGACCTGGATGACTGAGAATGTTCATAGACAAACTAAATTGATGGCATTTCAGTGAAATGCTCCACATCTGCCTTGATGCCCATAGAACATGAGCTGCCTGTAATAGATAATGGGTTCAGGTGGAGTAGTTGTAAGTTTAGGAGGTTGGGTGGATAGAACCAGTTCTGTGTGATGTGTGACAACGGCTTTCATTTAATTAATATTGATTAATCACATGCAGGGCTGGTGCCTAATTCAGCAACCAAATGCTGAGGAGACAAACTAATGTTTAAAAGTCAGCTCATTCATGGGATTTTCTCGCATTAAGATGAGGCGCACAAGGTTGAGTTGAGTACATCTGTGCATTGTGTGAGTTGCCCCGCAGAAGTGCCATGTCTTTCCCTGGTGGTCTAGTGGCTAGGATTCGGCGCTCTTTCACCGCTGCCCGGTTCGATTCCGGTCAGGGAAAGAAGGTAAACTTTCCTTACAAAACTATATGAGACGTGGCCACAATACAATATAGTACAACTATATATTGTACATGTGCTATATATATATAATATAATTTATTAGTACAAAAATATAATGTAGAGAAAAACATTAAATTTCTTTAAACTACTGAAAACATCCTAATTTTCAGTGCTCAAAGAGATGTCCTAACTGTGCGCGTGAGTTGACAGGATTTGAACCTGTGAAACCCCAATGGATTTCTAGTCCATCGCCTTAACCACTGCCACAACTACATAGTTCTTTTGTACTGTTACATGTGTGGTAAAGTCGCCTCAATCACGAGATTTTTTTGCAGTAAGATGTGCTATACCAGGTTAGGTTAAGAAACCTGCGCACCCTGCCGCGCCCATGACGCCCATGACGTATAAATGACGCCATAGCCATTCTTACCAAAAACCAGCAATGCTAGGATTTGCCGCTCTCACTGCTGTGGCCCGGTTCGATTACTGGTCAGAAAAAACAGGTAATCTTCTCAAACAAAGCCATAAGAGACATGGACAATTGCCGTCATTTACATTGCACAGAAGGCCTGTTTCTATACAATGAGAAAAATGACAGTGCCTCGACAGTTCACTGGAACTGGAGCTTTCGGTTGGAGTGTGACCTGGGCGCTTCTTCTTTAGCTAAGATTTTTGCCTCCTTAAGCTGAGAGATGTCATCCTAGTCCCACTAAAAGATACAGCTGGAAAGTTTAGTGCACATAACACCATGGCGGGTGGTGTTCTGTTGTCAGACCAGCGGTGACTCGCGCTAATACAATGGAAAATGTCCAGGCTATTTCTAGTCTTCAGGGTGTGTTTTTCTCCTAGAGCATCATATTTTTGGACTCTTTTGACTGGTTGTCTGGCATGGATCAGTTCCATCTGAAAACAGTGTTACATAGTTGACAGGATTTGAACTGTGCGGGGAAACCCCAATGGATTTCAAGTCCATCGCCTTAACCACTCGGCCACAACTACATTCGCTGCATAGGGCCATGTGCTGCACAAACGCCTCATTCATAGGACTCAATTTGCAGTAAGATGTTGTGCACCCGGTAATGGCCTTAACTACATGCTTTCTAGTTTCAATAACATAAAATGGAGTTGATTTATACAAGTACTACTGATTAATCTCATGACGGCTTTGTGCCTACATCAGCTAAATTGGGCAGGATATCAGACTAAAATAACCTTTTGTATAATCCAATTTAAAATCCTGCCAATATGTAGCGGTGATCACACCCTTCATGTCCTCCACATGGGCAAGAAACTCATGCCTGCTGCAGAAAACGCAGCTGTTGCCGCAGTGCGCCATTTCAACAAAGTGTGTTGCTTTACTGTCCAGAGCAAGATGCATTGTAAGCACAGGAGGGAGCATGTATCTATGAGCCGGGTCCAACTGACTCAAGACTTTGGTACTCAATTGACAGAAAGGGATCATGCACTTATTGCACATCGAATGGTCCCCGCCAACCAAGTACTACCAGGAATCAAGGTCAAATAAATTACGGACCTTTGTGTAAAAGCCAGAGTGGTCCATTTTTTTACTACATTGAAAAAGATGAATGCAAAAGCATCTGGAGTCAGCTTTCAAGATTAAGATGTATAATCTCTAATTCCAAGAGACTTTATCAATTCTGAGATCAACCGGTAAGAGAGCTGAGCTTTAATCTCTAGGACGGAGCGGTTTGACATGAAACTAAACCTGATAGGACCAGGCTGTTCTGGTCTCATAGTCGTTAGCTATGAAAGGGCAGAGTGACTCCTGATGTGAGAGTTAATAAAGGCTCAGGTGAGTTGTCAGTGTCACTGTTCCATTCAGGTGTTTTTGTTGTTCTAGAGTGAAACTGTTTTGTTTCAGTTTTCAAAACACTGTTGTAAATACTATGCAACATGAATTAAAAGCCAACTCCTCTGTTTAGGAGGGCTTTTTTTAACAAAAATGGCTTGTACTGCAGGGGGCTGCAGACTCAGGTCCACCGGGTTGGCCCTTCTGTGCTGATACATCCTCTTGTGAAGCTGTAATTGCGTTTCTCTGACATAAGTGTCACTACACTCTTCGCTACACTGAACTGCATAAACCACATTATGCGAGGATCTTGTCTTTAGGGTGGACAAGGTTTTGAGAGGACCGGAACGTTGTGTTTGTAGAAAAGCCAGTTTTCAGACAAATCAGACATTTAAGGGATAACTACAACCGTCCCTTTTTTCCTCTGGTTCCTGTCTGTTTTGTTTCTGTGTCCTCTTGGTTTTGTTGAATGTCCATCTGGGGTATCCACAGTCTCTCAGGGCTTTACGGATGTGTTGTTCTTCTTTCCGTTTCCCTTCTGCGGCTGCGGTAACTTCTTGTGCTCTGTGCTGAAGAATAGCGTCCTGATGACTCCCAGCTTGTGCTGCACAGGGTGGTGGGAATCACACATCAAATATTGATTTGTGTGTTTTGGCTCCTCTATAAACTTCTGTAGTGACCTGTTCTCACAAATAACCACTGCACAGTCTAAGAAGGCCAGGCTGTTATCTATGGCATTTTTTCACGGGTGAACTTGTTGTTCTTGTCTTCAAGACGACCTGGATGACTGAGAATGTTCATAGACAAACTAAATTGATGGCATTTCAGTGAAATGCTCCACATCTGCCTTGATGCCCATAGAACATGAGCTGCCTGTAATAGATAATGGGTTCAGGTGGAGTAGTTGTAAGTTTAGGAGGTTGGGTGGATAGAACCAGTTCTGTGTGATGTGTGACAACGGCTTTCATTTAATTAATATTGATTAATCACATGCAGGGCTGGTGCCTAATTCAGCAACCAAATGCTGAGGAGACAAACTAATGTTTAAAAAGTCAGCTCATTCATGGGATTTTCTCGCATTAAGATGAGGCGCACAAGGTTGAGTTGAGTACATCTGTGCATTGTGTGAGTTGCCCCAGAAGTGACATGTCTTTCCCTGGTGGTCTAGTGGCTAGGATTCGCTCACCGCTGCCAGGTTCGATTCGGTCAGGGAAAGAAGGTAAAGTTTCCTTACAAAAACTATATGAGACGTGGCCACAATACACTATATTACAACTATATATTGTACATGTGCTATATATATATAATATAATTTATTAGTACAAATATATAATGTAGAGAAAAACATTAAATTTCTTTAAACTACTGAAAACATCCTAGTTTTCAGTACGTCAAAGAGATGTCCTAACTGTGCGGCGTAGTTGACAGGATTTGAACCTGTGCGGGGAAACCCCAATGGATTTCTAGTCCATCGCCTTAACCACTGCCACAACTACATAGTTCTTTTATACTGTTACATGTGTGGTAAAGTCGCCTCAATCACGAGATTTTTTTGCAGTAAGATGTGCTATACCAGGTTAGGTTAAGGAAACCTCGCACCCTGCCGCGGCCCATGACGCCCATGACGTATAAATGACGCCATAGCCATTCTTACCAAAAACCAGCAATGCTAGGATTTGCCGCTCTCACTGCTGTGGGCACAGAAGGCCTGTTTCTATACAATGAGAAAAATGACAGTGCCTCGACAGTTCACTGGAACTGGAGCTTTCGGTTGGAGTGTGACCTGGGCGCTTCTTCTTTAGCTAAGATTTTTGCCTCCTTAAGCTGAGAGATGTCATCCTAGTCCCACTAAAAGATACAGCTGGAAAGTTTAGTGCACATAACACCATACGCGGGTGGTGTTCTGTTGTCAGACCAGCGGTGACTCGCGCTAGTACAATGGAAAATGTCCGGTCTATTTCTAGTCTTCCAGGGTGTGTTTTTCTCCTAGAGCATCATATTTTGGACTCTTTGACTGGTTGTCTGGCATGGATCAGTTCCATCTGAAAACAGTGTTACATAGTTGACAGGATTTGAACTGTGCGGGAAACCCCAATGGATTTCAAGTCCATCGCCTTAACCACTCGGCCACAACTACATTCGCTGCATAGGGCCATGTGCTGCACAAACGCCTCATTCATAGGACTCAATTTGCAGTAAGATGTTGTGCACCGGTAATGGCCTTAACTACATGCTTTCTAGTTTCAATAACATAAAATGGAGTTGATTTATACAAGTACTACTGATTAATCTCATGACGGCTTTGTGCCTACATCAGCTAAATTGGGCAGGATATTCAGAACTAAAATAACCTTTTGTATAATCCAATTTAAAAATCCTGCCAATATGTAGCGGTGATCACACCCTTCATGTCCTCCACATGGGCAAGAAACTCATGCCTGCTGCAGAAAACCAAAGTGTGTTGCTTTACTGTCCAGAGCAAGATGCATTGTAAGCACAGGAGGGAGCATGTATCTATGAGCCGGGTCCAACTGACTCAAGACTTTGGTACTCAATTGACAGAAAGGGATCATGCACTTATTGCACATCGAATGGTCCCCGCCAACAAGTACTACCAGGAATCAAGGTCAAATAAATTACGGACCTTTGTGTAAAAGCCAGAGTGGTCCATTTTTTTACTACATTGAAAAAGATGATTGCAAAAGCATCTGGAGTCAGCTTTCAAGATTAAGATGTATAATCTCTAATTCCAAGAGACTTTATCAATTCTGAGATCAACCGGTAGAGAGCTGAGCTTTAATCTCTAGACGGAGCGGTTTGACATGAAACTAAACCTGATAGGACCAGGCTGTTCTGGTCTCATAGTCGTTAGCTATGAAAGGGCAGAGTGACTCCTGATGTGAGAGTTGCTCAGGTGAGTTGTCAGTGTCACTGTTCCATTCAGGTGTTTTTGTTGTTCTAGAGTGAAACTGTTTTGTTTCAGTTTTCAAAACACTGTTGTAAATACTATGCAACATGAATTAAAAGCCAACTCCTCTGTTTAGGAGGGCTTTTCCATTTTAACAAAATGGCTTGTACTGCAGGGGGCTGCAGACTCAGGTCCACCGGGTTGGCCCTTCTGTGCTGATACATCCTCTTGTGAAGCTGTAATTGCGTTTCTCTGACATAAGTGTCACTACACTCTTCGCTACACTGAACTGCATAAACCACATTATGCGAGGATCTTGTCTTTAGGGTGGACAAGGTTTTGAGAGGACCGGAACGTTGTGTTTGTAGAAAAGCCAGTTTTTCAGACAAATCAGACATTTAAGGGATAACTACAACCGTCCCTTTTTTCCTCTGGTTCCTGTCTGTTTTGTTTCTGTGTCCTCTTGGTTTTGTTGAATGTCCATTTGGGGTATCCACAGTCTCTCAGGGCTTTACGGATGTGTTGTTCTTCTTTCCGCTTTCCCTTCTGCGGCCTGTAACTTCTTGTGCTCTGTGCTGAAGAATAGCGTCCTGATGACTCCCAGCTTGTGCTGCACAGGGTGGTGGGAATCACACATCAAATATTGATTTGTGTGTTTTGGCTCCTCTATAAACTTCTACGTGTAGTGACCTGTTCTCACAAATAACCACTGCACAGTCTAAGAAGGCCAGGCTGTTATCTATGGCATTTTTTCACGGGTGAACTTGTTGTTCTTGTCTTCAAGACGACCTGGATGACTGAGAATGTTCATAGACAAACTAAATTGATGGCATTTCAGTGAAATGCTCCACATCTGCCTTGATGCCCATAGAACATGAGCTGCCTGTAATAGATAATGGGTTCAGGTGGAGTAGTTGTAAGTTTAGGGAGGTTGGGTGGATAGAACCAGTTCTGTGTGATGTGTGACAACGGCTTTCATTTAATTAATATTGATTAATCACATGCAGGGCTGGTGCCTAATTCAGCAACCAAATGCTGAGGAGACAAACTAATGTTTAAAAGTCAGCTCATTCATGGGATTTTCTCGCATTAAGATGAGGCGCACAAGGTTGAGTTGTACATCTGTGCATTGTGTGAGTTGCCCCGCAGAAGTGACATGTCTTTCCCTGGTGGTCTAGTGGCTAGGATTCGGCGCTTTCACCGCGCCCGGTTCGATTCCCGGTCAGGAAAGAAGGTAAACTTTCCTTACAAAAACTATATGAGACGTGGCCACAATACAATATAGTACAGCTATTTATTGTACATGTGCTATATATATATAAATAATTTATTAGTACAAATATAAAATGTAGAGAAAAACATTAAATTTCTTTAAACTACTGAAAACATCCTAAGTTTTCAGTACGTCAAAGAGATGTCCTAACTGTGCCGCGTAGTTGACAGGATTTGAACTCTGTGCGGGAAACCCCAATGGATTTCTAGTCCATCGCCTTAACCACTGCCACAACTACATAGTTCTTGTACTGTTACATGTGGTAAGTCGCCTCATTCATAGGATTTTTTTTTGCAGTAAGATGTGCTATAAGGTTTGATAAATGACGCCATAGCCATTCTTACCAAAAACCAGCAATGCTAGGATTTGCCGCCTCACTGCTGTGGCCCGGTTCGATTACTGGTCAGAAAAAACAGGTAATCTTCTCAAACAAAGCCATAAGAGACATGGACAATTGCCGTCATTTACATTGCACAGAAGGCCTGTTTCTATACAATGAGAAAAATGACAGTGCTCGACAGTTCACTGGAACTGGAGCTTTCGGTTGAGTGTGACCTGGGTGCTTCTTCTTTAGCTAAGATTTTTGCCTCCTTAAGCTGAGAGATGTCATCCTAGTCCCAGCTAAAGATACAGCTGGAAAGTTTAGTGCACATAACACCATATGGCGGGTGGTGTTCTGTTGTCAGACCAGCGGTGACTCGCTAGTACAATGGAAAATGTCCGGTTATTTCTAGTCTTCCAGGGTGTGTTTTTCTCCTAGAGCATCATATTTTGGACTCTTTTGACTGGTTGTCTGGCATGGATCAGTTCCATCTGAAAACAGTGTTACATAGTTGAATGGATTTCAAGTCCATCGCCTTAACCACTGCCACAACTACATTCGCTGCATAGGGCCATGTGTTGCACAAACGCCTCATTCATAGGACTCAATTTGCAGTAAGATGTTGTGCACCCGGTAATGGCCTTAACTACATGCTTTCTAGTTTCAATAACATAAAATGGAGTTGATTTATACAAGTACTACTGATTAATCTCACATGACGGCTTTGTGCCTACATCAGCTAAATTGGGCAGGATATCAGAACTAAAATAACCTTTTGTATAATCCAATTTAAAAATCCTGCCAATATGTAGCGGTGATCACACCCTTCATGTCCTCCACATGGGCAAGAAACTCATGCCTGCTGCAGAAAACGCGAGCTGTTGCCCGCAGTGCGCCATTTCAACAAAGTGTGTTGCTTTACTGTCCAGAGCAAGATGCATTGTAAGCACAGGAGAGCATGTATCTATGAGCCGGGTCCAACTGACTCAAGACTTTGGTACTCAATTGACAGAAAGGGATCATGCACTTATTGCACATCGAATGGTCCCCGCCAACCAAGTACTACCAGGAATCAAGGTCAAATAAATTACGGACCTTTGTGTAAAAGCCAGAGTGGTCCATTTTTTTACTACATTGAAAAAGATGAATGCAAAAGCATCTGGAGTCAGCTTTCAAGATTAAGATGTATAATCTCTAATTCCAAGAGACTTTATCAATTCTGAGATCAACCGGTAAGAGAGCTGAGCTTTAATCTCTAGGACGGAGCGGTTTGACATGAAACTAAACCTGATAGGACCAGGCTGTTCTGGTCTCATAGTCGTTAGCTATGAAAGGGCAGAGTGACTCCTGATGTGAGAGTTAATAAAGGCTCAGGTGAGTTGTCAGTGTCACTGTTCCATTCAGGTGTTTTTGTTGTTCTAGAGTGAAACTGTTTTGTTTCAGTTTTCAAAACACTGTTGTAAATACTATGCAACATGAATTAAAAGCCAACTCCTCTGTTTAGGGAGGGCTTTTCCATTTTAACAAAAATGGCTTGTACTGCAGGGCTGCAGACTCAGGTCCACGCCCTTCTGTGCTGATACATCCTCTTGTGAAGCTGTAATTGCGTTTCTCTGACATAAGTGTCACTACACTCTTCGCTACACTGAACTGCATAAACCACATTATGCGAGGATCTTGTCTTTAGGGTGGACAAGGTTTTGAGAGGACCGAACGTTGTGTTTGTAGAAAAGCCAGTTTTCAGACAAATCAGACATTTAAGGATAACTACAACCGTCCCTTTTTTCCTCTGGTTCCTGTCTGTTTTGTTTCTGTGTCCTCTTGGTTTTGTTGAATGTCCATCTGGGGTATCCACAGTCTCTCAGGGCTTTACGGATGTGTTGTTCTTCTTTCCGTTTCCCTTCTGCGGCTGCGGTAACTTCTTGTGCTCTGTGCTGAAGAATAGCGTCCTGATGACTCCCAGCTTGTGCTGCACAGGGTGGTGGGAATCACACATCAAATATTGATTTGTGTGTTTTGGCTCCTCTATAAACTTCTACGTGTAGTGACCTGTTCTCACAAATAACCACTGCACAGTCTAAGAAGGCCAGGCTGTTATCTATGGCATTTTTCACGGGTGAACTTGTTGTTCTTGTCTTCAAGACGACCTGGATGACTGAGAATGTTCATAGACAAACTAAATTGATGGCATTTCAGTGAAATGCTCCACATCTGCCTTGATGCCCATAGAACATGAGCTGCCTGTAATAGATAATGGGTTCAGGTGGAGTAGTTGTAAGTTTAGGGAGGTTGGGTGGATAGAACCAGTTCTGTGTGATGTGTGACAACGGCTTTCATTTAATTAATATTGATTAATCACATGCAGGGCTGGTGCCTAATTCAGCAACCAAATGCTGAGAGACAAACTAATGTTTAAAAAGTCAGCTCATTCATGGGATTTTCTCGCATTAAGATGAGGCGCACAAGGTTGAGTTGAGTACATCTGTGCATTGTGTGAGTTGCCCCCGCAGAAGTGACATGTCTTTCCCTGGTGGTCTAGTGGCTAGGATTCGGCGCTTTCACCGGTGTTCGATTCCCGGTCAGGGAAAGAAGGTAAACTTTCCTTACAAAACTATATGAGACGTGGCCACAATACAATATAGTACAGCTATTTATTGTACATGTGCTATATATATATAATATAATTTATTAGTACAAATATAAAATGTAGAGAAAAACATTAAATTTCTTTAAACTACTGAAAACATCCTAGTTTTCAGTACGTCAAAGAGATGTCCTAACTGTGTAGTTGACAGGATTTGAACCTGTCTTGAGAAACCCCAATGGATTTCTAGTCCATCGCCTTAACCACTCGGCCACAACTACATAGTTCTTTTGTACTGTTACATGTGTGGTAAAGTCGCCTCAATCACAGATTTTTTTGCAGTAAGATGTGCTATACCAGGTTAAGTTAATTAAACCTGCGCACCCTGCCGCAGCCCATGAGCCATTCTTACCAAAAACCAGCAATGCTAGGATTTGCCGCTCTCACTGCTGTGGCCCGGGTTCAATTACTGGTCAGAAAAAACAGGTTATCTTTTCAAACAAAGCCATAAGAGACATGGACAATTGCCGTCATTTACATTGCACAGAAGGCCTGTTTCTATACAATAAATGACAGTGCCTCGACAGTTCACTGGAACTGGAGCTTTCGGTTGGAGTGTGACCTGGACGCTCTTCTTTAGCTAAGATTTTTGCCTCCTTAAGCTGAGAGATGTCATCCTAGTCCCACTAAAAGAAACAGCTGGAAAGTTTAGTGCACATAACACCATATGGCGGGTGGTGTTCTGTTGTCAGACCAGCGGTGACTCTACAATGGAAAATGTCCAGGCTATTTCTAGTCTTCCAGGGTGTGTTTTTCTCCTAGAGCATCATATTTTTGGACTCTTTTGACTGGTTGTCTGGCATGGATCAGTTCCATCTTAAAACAGTGTTACGTAGTTGACAGGATTTGAACCTGTGCGGGGAAACCCCAATGGATTTCAAGTCCATCGCCTTAACCACTCGGCCACAACTACATTCGCTGCATAGGGCCATGTGCTGCACAAACGCCTCATTCATAGGACTCAATTTGCAGTAAGATGTTGTGCACCCGGTAATGGCCTTAACTACATGCTTTCTAGTTTCAATAACATAAAATGGAGTTGATTTATACAAGTACTACTGATTAATCTCATGACGGCTTTGTGCCTACATCAGCTAAATTGGGCAGGATATCAGACTAAAATAACCTTTTTGTATAATCCAATTTAAAAATCCTGCCAATATGTAGCGGTGATCACACCCTTCATGTCCTCCACATGGGCAAGAAACTCATGCCTGCTGCAGAAAACGCGAGCTGTTGCCCGCAGTGTGCCATTTCAACAAAGTGTGTTGCTTTACTGTCCAGAGCAAGATGCATTGTAAGCACAGGAGGGAGCATGTATCTATGAGCCGGGTCCAACTGACTCAAGACTTTGGTACTCAATTGACAGAAAGGGATCATGCACTTATTGCACATCGAATGGTCCCCACCAACCAAGTACTACCAGGAATCAAGGTCAAATAAATTACGGACCTTTGTGTAAAAGCCAGAGTGGTCCATTTTTTTTTTACTACATTGAAAAAAGATGATTGCGAAAGCATCTGGAGTCAGCTTTCAAGATTAAGATGTATAATCTCTAATTCCAAGAGACTTTATCAATTCTGAGATCAACCGGTAAGAGAGCTGAGCTTTAATCTCTAGACGGAGCGGTTTGACATGAAACTAAACCTGATAGGACCAGGCTGTTCTGGTCTAATAGTCGTTAGCTATGAAAGGGCAGAGTGACTCCTGATGTGAGAGTTAATAAAGGCTCAGGTGAGTTGTCAGTGTCACTGTTCCATTCAGGTGTTTTTGTTGTTCTAGAGTGAAACTGTTTTGTTTCAGTTTTCAAAACACTGTTGTAAATACTATGCAACATGAATTAAAAGCCAACTCCTCTGTTTAGGGAGGGCTTTTCCATTTTAACAAAAATGGCTTGTACTGCAGGGGGGCTGCAGACTCAGGTCCACCGGGGTTGGCCCTTCTGTGCTGATACATCCTCTTGTGAAGCTGTAATTGCGTTTCTCTGACATAAGTGTCACTACACTCTTCGCTACACTGAACTGCATAAACCACATTATGCGAGGGGATCTTGTCTTTAGGGTGGACAAGGTTTTGAGAGGACCGGAACGTTGTGTTTGTAGAAAAGCCAGTTTTTCAGACAAATCAGACATTTAAGGGATAACTACAACCGTCCCTTTTTTCCTCTGGTTCCTGTCTGTTTTGTTTCTGTGTCCTCTTGGTTTTGTTGTATGTCCATTTGGGGTATCCACAGTCTCTCAGGGCTTTACGGATGTGTTGTTCTTCTTTCCGTTTCCCTTCTGCGGCTGCGGTAACTTCTTGTGCTCTGTGCTGAAGAATAGCGTCCTGATGACTCCCAGCTTGTGCTGCACAGGGTGGTGGGAATCACACATCAAATATTGATTTGTGTGTTTTGGCTCCTCTATAAACTTCTACGTGTAGTGACCTGTTCTCACAAATAACCACTGCACAGTCTAAGAAGGCCAGGCTGTTATCTATGGCATTTTTTCACGGGTGAACTTGTTGTTCTTGTCTTCAAGACGACCTGGATGACTGAGAATGTTCATAGACAAACTAAATTGATGGCATTTCAGTGAAATGCTCCACATCTGCCTTGATGCCCATAGAACATGAGCTGCCTGTAATAGATAATGGGTTCAGGTGGAGTAGTTGTAAGTTTAGGAGGTTGGGTGGATAGAACCAGTTCTGTGTGATGTGTGACAACGGCTTTCATTTAATTAATATTGATTAATCACATGCAGGGCTGGTGCCTAATTCAGCAACCAAATGCTGAGGAGACAAACTAATGTTTAAAAAGTCAGCTCATTCATGGGATTTTCTCGCATTAAGATGAGGCGCACAAGGTTGAGTTGTACATCTGTGCATTGTGTGAGTTGCCCAAGAAGTGACATGTCTTTCCCTGGTGGTCTAGTGGCTAGGATTAGGCTTTCACCGCGCGGCCCGGTTCGATTCCGGTCAGGGAAAGAAGGTAAACTTTCTCACAAAAACTATATGAGACGTGGCCACAATACAATATAGTACAGCTATTTATTGTACATGTGCTATATATATATAATATAATTTATTAGTACAAATATAAAATGTAGAGAAAAACATTAAATTCTTTAAACTACTGAAAACATCCTAGTTTTCAGTACGTCAAAGAGATGTCCTAACTGTGCGGCGTAGTTGACAGGATTTGAACCTGTGCGGGGAAACCCCAATGGATTTCTAGTCCATCGCCTTAACCACTCGGCCACAACTACATAGTTCTTTTGTACTGTTACATGTGTGGTAAAGTCGCCTCAATCACAGGATTTTTTTTTTGCAGTAAGATGTGCTATAACAGGTTAGTTAATTAAACCTGCGCACCCTGCCGCAGCCCATGACGCCCATGACGTATAAATGACGCCATAGCCATTCTTACCAAAAAACCAGCAATGCTAGGATTTGCCGCTCTCACTGCTGTGGCCCGGGTTCGATTACTGGTCAGAAAAAACAGGTAATCTTCTCAAACAAAGCCATAAGAGACATGGACAATTGCCGTCATTTACATTGCACAGAAGGCCTGTTTCTATACAATGAGAAAAATGACAGTGCCTCGACAGTTCACTGGAACTGGAGCTTTCGGTTGGAGTGTGACCTGGGCCTTCTTCTTTAGCTAAGATTTTTGCCTCCTTAAGCTGAGAGATGTCATCCTAGTCCCACTAAAAGAAACAGCTGGAAAGTTTAGTGCACATAACACCATATGGCGGGTGGTGTTCTGTTGTCAGACCAGCGGTGACTCGCGCTAATACAATGGAAAATGTCCGGGCTATTTCTAGTCTTCCAGGGTGTGTTTTTCTCCTAGAGCATCATATTTTTGGACTCTTTGACTGGTTGTCTGGCATGGATCAGTTCCATCTGAAAACAGTGTTACATAGTTGACAGGATTTGAACCTGTGCGGGAAACCCCAATGGATTTCAAGTCCATCGCCTTAACCACTCGGCCACAACTACATTCGCTGCCATAGGGCCATGTGTTGCACAAACGCCTCATTCATAGGACTCAATTTGCAGTAAGATGTTGTGCACTCGGTAATGGCCTTAACTACATGCTTTCTAGTTTCAATAACATAAAATGGAGTTGATTTATACAAGTACTACTGATTAACCTCATGACGGCTTTGTGCCTACATCAGCTAAATTGGGCAGGATATCAGAATAAAATAACCTTTTTGTATAATCCAATTTAAAAATCCTGCCAATATGTAGCGGTGATCACACCCTTCATGTCCTCCACATGGGCAAGAAACTCATGCCTGCTGCAGAAAACGCGAGCTGTTGCCCGCAGTGCGCCATTTCAACAAAGTGTGTTGCTTTACTGTCCAGAGCAAGATGCAGTGTAAGCACAGGAGGGAGCATGTATCTATGAGCCGGGTCCAACTGACTCAAGACTTTGGTACTCAATTGACAGAAAGGGATCATGCACTTATTGCACATCGAATGGTCCCCGCCAACAAGTACTACCAGGAATCAAGGTCAAATAAATTACGGACCTTTGTGTAAAAGCCAGAGTGGTCCATTTTTTTACTACATTGAAAAAAGATGAATGCAAAAGCATCTGGAGTCAGCTTTCAAGATTAAGATGTATAATCTCTAATTCCAAGAGACTTTATCAATTCTGAGATCAACCGGTAAGAGAGCTGAGCTTTAATCTCTAGACGGAGCGGTTTGACATGAAACTAAACCTGATAGGACCAGGCTGTTCTGGTCTCATAGTCGTTAGCTATGAAAGGGCAGAGTGACTCCTGATGTGAGAGTTAATAAAGGCTCAGGTGAGTTGTCAGTGTCACTGTTCCATTCAGGTGTTTTTGTTGTTCTAGAGTGAAACTGTTTTGTTTCAGTTTTCAAAACACTGTTGTAAATACTATGCAACATGAATTAAAAGCCAACTCCTCTGTTTAGGAGGGCTTTTCCATTTAACAAAAATGGCTTGTACTGCAGGGGGCTGCAGACTCAGGTCCACGGGGTTGGCCCTTCTGTGCTGATACATCCTCTTGTGAAGCTGTAATTGCGTTTCTCTGACATAAGTGTCACTACACTCTTCTACACTGAACTGCATAAACCACATTATGCGAGGATCTTGTCTTTAGGGTGGACAAGGTTTTGAGAGGACCGAACGTTGTGTTTGTAGAAAAGCCAGTTTTTCAGACAAATCAGACATTTAAGGGATAACTACAACCGTCCCTTTTTCCTCTGGTTCCTGTCTGTTTTGTTTCTGTGTCCTCTTGGTTTTGTTGAATGTCCATCTGGGGTATCCACAGTCTCTCAGGGCTTTACGGATGTGTTGTTCTTCTTTCCGTTTCCCTTCTGCGGCTGCGGTAACTTCTTGTGCTCTGTGCTGAAGAATAGCGTCCTGATGACTCCCAGCTTGTGCTGCACAGGGTGGTGGGAATCACACATCAAATATTGATTTGTGTGTTTTGGCTCCTCTATAAACTTCTACGTGTAGTGACCTGTTCTCACAAATAACCACTGCACAGTCTAAGAAGGCCAGGCTGTTATCTATGGCATTTTTTCACGGGTGAACTTGTTGTTCTTGTCTTCAAGACGACCTGGATGACTGGGAATGTTCATAGACAAACTAAATTGATGGTATTTCAGTGAAATGCTCCACATCTGCCTTGATGCCCATAGAACATGAGCTGCCTGTAATAGATAATGGGTTCAGGTGGAGTAGTTGTAAGTTTAGGGAGGTTGGGTGGATAGAACCAGTTCTGTGTGATGTGTGACAACGGCTTTCATTTAATTAATATTGATTAATCACATGCAGGGCTGGTGCCAGATTCAGCAACCAAATGCTGAGGAGACAAACTAATGTTTAAAAAGTCAGCTCATTCATGGGATTTTCTCGCATTAAGATGAGGCGCACAAGGTTGAGTTGAGTACATCTGTGCATTGTGTGAGTTGCCCCGCAGAAGTGACATGTCTTTCCCTGGTGGTCTAGTGGCTAGGATTCGGCGGCGGCCCGGGTTCGATTCCCGGTCAGGGAAAGAAGGTAAACTTTCCTTACAAAAACTATATGAGGCATTGGCCACAATACAATATAGTACAACTATATATTGTACATGTGCTATATATATATAATATAATTTATTAGTACAAATATAAAATGTAGAGAAAAACATTAAATTTCTTTAAACTACTGAAAACATCCTAGTTTTCAGTACGTCAAAGAGATGTCCTAACTGTGCGCGTAGTTGACAGGATTTGAACCTGGAAACCCCAATGGATTTCTAGTCCATCGCCTTAACCACTGGCCACAACTACATAGTTCTTTTATACTGTTACATGTGTGGTAAAGTCGCCTCAATCACGAGGATTTTTTTGCAGTAAGATGTGCTATAACAGGTTAAGTTAATTAAACCTGCGCACCCTGCCGCGCCCATGACGCCCATGACGTATAAATGACGCCATAGCCATTCTTACCAAAAACCAGCAATGCTAGGATTTGCCGCTCTCACTGCTGTGGCCCGGGTTCGATTACTGGTCAGAAAAACAGGTAATCTTCTCAAACAAAGCCATAAGAGACATGGACAATTGCCGTCATTTACATTGCACAGAAGGCCTGTTTCTATACAATGAGAAAAATGACAGTGCCTCGACAGTTCACTGGAACTGGAGCTTTTCTTGGAGTGTGACCTGGGCGCTTCTTCTTTAGCTAAGATTTTTTGCCTCCTTAAGCTGAGAGATGTCATCCTAGTCCCAGCAAAAGAAACAGCTGGAAAGTTTAGTGCACATAACACCATATGGCGGGTGGTGTTCTGTTGTCAGACCAGCGGTGACTCGCGCTAATACAATGGAAAAATATCCAGGCTATTTCTAGTCTTCCAGGGTGTGTTTTTCTCCTAGAGCATCATATTTTGGACTCTTTTGACTGGTTGTCTGGCATGGACCAGTTCCATCTGAAAACAGTGGTACATAGTTGACAGGCTTTGAACCTGTGCGGGGAAACCCCAATGGATTTCAAGTCCATCGCCTTAACCACTCGGCCACAACTACATTTGCTGCATAGGGCCATGTGTTGCACAAACGTCTCATTCATTTGACTCCATTTGCAGTAAGATGTTGTGCACCCGGTAATGGCCTTAACTACATGCTTTCTAGTTTCAATAACATAAAATGGAGTTGATTTATACAAGTACTACTGATTAATCTCATGACGGCTTTGTGCCTACATCAGCTAAATTGGGCAGGATATCAGAATAAAATAACCTTTTTGTATAATCCAATTTAAAAATCCTGCCAATATGTAGCGGTGATCACACCCTTCATCTCCTCCACATGGGCAAGAAACTCATGCCTGCTGCAGAAAACGCGAGCTGTTGCCCGCAGTGCGCCATTTCAACAAAGTGTGTTCCTTTACTGTCCAGAGCAAGATGCATTGTAAGCACAGGAGGGAGCATGTATCTATGAGCCGGGTCCAACTGACTCAAGACTTTGGTACTCAATTGACAGAAAGGGATCATGCACTTATTGCACATCGAATGGTCCCCGCCAAGCAAGTACTACCAGGAATCAAGGTCAAATAAATTACGGACCTTTGTGTAAAAGCCAGAGTGGTCCATTTTTTTTACTACATTGAAAAAAGATGAATGCAAAAGCATCTGGAGTCAGCTTTCAAGATTAAGATGTATAATCTCTAATTCCAAGAGACTTTATCAATTCTGAGATCAACCGGTAAGAGAGCTGAGCTTTAATCTCTAGACGGAGCGGTTTGACATGAAACTAAACCTGATAGGACCAGGCTGTTCTGGTCTCATAGTCGTTAGCTATGAAAGGGCAGAGTGACTCCTGATGTGAGAGTTAATAAAGGCTCAGGTGAGTTGTCAGTGTCACTGTTCCATTCAGGTGTTTTTGTTGTTCTAGAGTGAAACTGTTTTGTTTCAGTTTTCAAAACACTGTTGTAAATACTATGCAACATGAATTAAAAGCCAACTCCTCTGTTTAGGGAGGGCTTTTCCATTTTAACAAAAATGGCTTGTACTGCAGGGGGGCTGCAGACTCAGGTCCACCGGGGTTGGCCCTTCTGTGCTGATACATCCTCTTGTGAAGCTGTAATTGCGTTTCTCTGACATACAAGTGTCACTACACTCTTCGCTACACTGAACTGCATAAACCACATTATGCGAGGATCTTGTCTTTAGGGTGGACAAGGTTTTGAGAGGACCGAACGTTGTGTTTGTAGAAAAGCCAGTTTTTCAGACAAATCAGACATTTAAGGGATAACTACAACCGTCCCTTTTTTCCTCTGGTTCCTGTCTGTTTTGTTTCTGTGTCCTCTTGGTTTTGTTGAATGTCCATCTGGGGTATCCACAGTCTCTCAGGGCTTTACGGATGTGTTGTTCTTCTTTCCGTTTCCCTTCTGCGGCTGCGGTAACTTCTTGTGCTCTGTGCTGAAGAATAGCGTCCTGATGACTCCCAGCTTGTGCTGCACAGGGTGGTGGGAATCACACATCAAATATTGATTTGTGTGTTTTGGCTCCTCTATAAACTTCTACGTGTAGTGACCTGTTCTCACAAATAACCACTGCACAGTCTAAGAAGGCCAGGCTGTTATCTATGGCATTTTTCACGGGTGAACTTGTTGTTCTTGTCTTCAAGACGACCTGGATGACTGAGAATGTTCATAGACAAACTAAATTGATGGCATTTCAGTGAAATGCTCCACATCTGCCTTGATGCCCATAGAACATGAGCTGCCTGTAATAGATAATGGGTTCAGGTGGAGTAGTTGTAAGTTTAGGGAGGTTGGGTGGATAGAACCAGTTCTGTGTGATGTGTGACAACGGCTTTCATTTAATTAATATTGATTAATCACATGCAGGGCTGGTGCCAGATTCAGCAACCAAATGCTGAGGAGACAAACTAATGTTTAAAAAGTCAGCTCATTCATGGGATTTTTCGCATTAAGATGAGGCGCACAAGGTTGAGTTGAGTACATCTGTGCATTGTGTGAGTTGCCCCGCAGAAGTGACATGTCTTTCCCTGGTGGTCTAGTGGCTAGGATTGGCGCTTTCACCGTGCCCGGTTCGATTCGGTCAGGGAAAGAAGGTAAACTTTCCTTACAAAAACTATATGAGACGTGGCCACAATACAATATAGTACAGCTATTTATTGTACATGTGCTATATATATATAATATAATTTATTAGTACAAATATAAAATGTAGAGAAAAACATTAAATTTCTTTAAACTACTGAAAACATCCTAGTTTTCAGTACGTCAAGAGATGTCCTAACTGTGCGCGTAGTTGACAGGATTTGAACCTGTCGGGAAACCCCAATGGATTTCTAGTCCATCGCCTTAACCACTCGGCCACAACTACATAGTTCTTTTGTACTGTTACATGTGTGGTAAGTCGCCTCAATCACAGGATTTTTTTGCAGTAAGATGTGCTATAACAGGTTAAGTTAATTAAACCTGCGCACCCTGCCAGCCCATGACGCCCATGACGTATAAATGACGCCATAGCCATTCTTACCAAAAACCAGCAATGCTAGGATTTGCCGCTCTCACTGCTGTGGCCGGGTTCGATTACTGGTCAGAAAAAACAGGTAATCTTCTCAAACAAAGCCATAAGAGACATGGACAATTGCCGTCATTTACATTGCACAGAAGGCCTGTTTCTATACAATGAGAAAATGACAGTGCCTCGACAGTTCACTGGAACTGGAGCTTTCGGTTGGAGTGTGACCTGGGCGCTTCTTCTTTAGCTAAGATTTTTGCCTCCTTAAGCTGAGAGATGTCATCCTAGTCCCAGCAAAAGAAACAGCTGGAAAGTTTAGTGCACATAACACCATATGGCGGGTGGTGTTCTGTTGTCAGACCAGCGGTGACTCGCGCTAATACAATGGAAAATATCCAGGCTATTTCTAGTCTTCCAGGGTGTGTTTTCTCCTAGAGCATCATATTTTTGGACTCTTTTGACTGGTTGTCTGGCATGGATCAGTTCCATCTGAAAACAGTGTTACATAGTTGACAGGATTTGAACCTGTGCGGGAAACCCCAATGGATTTCAAGTCCATCGCCTTAACCACTCGGCCACAACTACATTCGCTGCCATAGGGCCATGTGTTGCACAAACGCCTCATTCATAGGACTCAATTTGCAGTAAGATGTTGTGCACCCGGTAATGGCCTTAACTACATGCTTTCTAGTTTCAATAACATAAAATGGAGTTGATTTATACAAGTACTACTGATTAACCTCATGACGGCTTTGTGCCTACATCAGCTAAATTGGGCAGGATATCAGAATAAAATAACCTTTTTGTATAATCCAATTTAAAAATCCTGCCAATATGTAGCGGTGATCACACCCTTCATGTCCTCCACATGGGCAAGAAACTCATGCCTGCTGCAGAAAAGCGCGAGCTGTTGCCGCAGTGCGCCATTTCAACAAAGTGTGTTGCTTTACTGTCCAGAGCAAGATGCATTGTAAGCACAGGAGGGAGCATGTATCTATGAGCCGGGTCCAACTGACTCAAGACTTTGGTACTCAATTGACAGAAAGGGATCATGCACTTATTGCACATCGAATGGTCCCCGCCAAGCAAGTACTACCAGGAATCAAGGTCAAATAAATTACGGACCTTTGTGTAAAAGCCAGAGTGGTCCATTTTTTTACTACATTGAAAAAGATGATTGCAAAAGCATCTGGAGTCAGCTTTCAAGATTAAGATGTATAATCTCTAATTCCAAGAGACTTTATCAATTCTGAGATCAAGTAAGAGAGCTGAGCTTTAATCTCTAGACGGAGCGGTTTGACATGAAACTAAACCTGATAGGACCAGGCTGTTCTGGTCTCATAGTCGTTAGCTATGAAAGGGCAGAGTGACTCCTGATGTGAGAGTTAATAAAGGCTCAGGTGAGTTGTCAGTGTCACTGTTCCATTCAGGTGTTTTTGTTGTTCTAGAGTGAAACTGTTTTGTTTCAGTTTTCAAAACACTGTTGTAAATACTATGCAACATGAATTAAAAGCCAACTCCTCTGTTTAGGAGGGCTTTTCCATTTTAACAAAAATGGCTTGTACTGCAGGGGGCTGCAGACTCAGGTCCACCGGTTGGCCCTTCTGTGCTGATACATCCTCTTGTGAAGCTGTAATTGCGTTTCTCTGACATAAGTGTCACTACACTCTTTCGCTACACTGAACTGCATAAACCACATTATGCGAGGATCTTGTCTTTAGGGTGGACAAGGTTTTGAGAGGACCGGAACGTTGTGTTTGTAGAAAAGCCAGTTTTTCAGACAAATCAGACATTTAAGGGATAACTACAACCGTCCTTTTTTCCTCTGGTTCCTGTCTGTTTTGTTTCTGTGTCCTCTTGGTTTTGTTGAATGTCCATCTGGGGTATCCACAGTCTCTCAGGGCTTTACGGATGTGTTGTTCTTCTTTCCGTTTCCCTTCTGCGGCTGCGGTAACTTCTTGTGCTCTGTGCTGAAGAATAGCGTCCTGATGACTCCCAGCTTGTGCTGCACAGGGTGGTGGGAATCACACATCAAATATTGATTTGTGTGTTTTGGCTCCTCTATAAACTTCTACGTGTAGTGACCTGTTCTCACAAATAACCACTGCACAGTCTAAGAAGGCCAGGCTGTTATCTATGGCATTTTTCACGGGTGAACTTGTTGTTCTTGTCTTCAAGACGACCTGGATGACTGAGAATGTTCATAGACAAACTAAATTGATGGTATTTCAGTGAAATGCTCCACATCTGCCTTGATGCCCATAGAACATGAGCTGCCTGTAATAGATAATGGGTTCAGGTGGAGTAGTTGTAAGTTTAGGGAGGTTGGGTGGATAGAACCAGTTCTGTGTGATGTGTGACAACGGCTTTCATTTAATTAATATTGATTAATCACATGCAGGGCTGGTGCCTAATTCAGCAACCAAATGCTGAGGAGACAAACTAATGTTTAAAAAGTCAGCTCATTCATGGGATTTCTCGCATTAAGATGAGGCGCACAAGGTTGAGTTGAGTACATCTGTGCATTGTGTGAGTTGCCCGCAGAAGTGACATGTCTTTCCCTGGTGGTCTAGTGGCTAGGATTCGCGCTTTCACCCGTGGCCCGGGTTCGATTCCCGGTCAGGGAAAGAAGGTAAAGTTTCTTACAAAAACTATATGAGACGTGGCCACAATACAATATAGTACAGCTATTTATTGTACATGTGCTATATATATATAATATAATTTATTAGTACAAATATAAAATGTAGAGAAAAACATTAAATTTCTTTAAACTACTGAAAACATCCTAGTTTTCAGTGCGTCAAAGATGTCCTAACTGTGCGTAGTTGACAGGATTTGAACCTGTGCGGGGAAACCCCAATGGATTTCTAGTCCATCGCCTTAACCACTCGGCCACAACTACATAGTTCTTTTATACTGTTACATGTGTGGTAAAGTCGCCTCAATCACGAGATTTTTTTTTTGCAGTAAGATGTGCTATACCAGGTTAAGTTAATTAAACCTGCGCACCCTGCCGCAGCCCATGACGCCCATGACGTATAAATGACGCCATAGCCATTCTTACCAAAAAACCAGCAATGCTAGGATTTGCCGCTCTCACTGCTGTGGCCCGGGTTCGATTACTGGTCAGAAAAAACAGGTAATCTTCTCAAACAAAGCCATAAGAGACATGGACAATTGCCGTCATTTACATTGCACAGAAGGCCTGTTTCTATACAATGAGAAAAATGACAGTGCCTCGACAGTTCACTGGAACTGGAGCTTTCGGTTGGAGTGTGACCTGGACGCTTCTTCTTTAGCTAAGATTTTTTGCCTCCTTAAGCTGAGAGATGTCATCCTAGTCCCAGCAAAAGAAACAGCTGGAAAGTTTAGTGCACATAACACCATATGGCGGGTGGTGTTCTGTTGTCAGACCAGCGGTGACTCGCGCTAATACAATGGAAAATATCCAGGCTATTTCTAGTTTTCCAGGGTGTGTTTTTCTCCTAGAGCATCATATTTTTGGACTGTTTTGACTGGTTGTCTGGCATGGACCAGTTCCATCTGAAAACAGTGTTACATAGTTGACAGGATTTGAACCTGTGCGGGGAAACCCCAATGGATTTCAAGTCCATCGCCTTAACCACTCGGCCACAACTACATTCGCTGCCTAGGGCCATGTGTTGCACAAACGCCTCATTCATAGGACTCAATTTGCAGTAAGATGTTGTGCACCCGGTAATGGCCTTAACTACATGCTTTCTAGTTTCAATAACATAAAATGGAGTTGATTTATACAAGTACTACTGATTAACCTCATGACGGCTTTGTGCCTACATCAGCTAAATTGGGCAGGATATCAGAATAAAATAACCTTTTTGTATAATCCAATTTAAAAATCCTGCCAATATGTAGCGGTGATCACACCCTTCATCTCCTCCACATGGGCAAGAAACTCATGCCTGCTGCAGAAAACGCTGTTGCCGCGCCATTTCAACAAAGTGTGTTCCTTTACTGTCCAGAGCAAGATGCATTGTAAGCACAGGAGGGAGCATGTATCTATGAGCCGGGTCCAACTGACTCAAGACTTTGGTACTCAATTGACAGAAAGGGATCATGCACTTATTGCACATCGAATGGTCCCCGCCAAGCAAGTACTACCAGGAATCAAGGTCAAATAAATTACGGACCTTTGTGTAAAAGCCAGAGTGGTCCATTTTTTTACTACATTGAAAAAAGATGAATGCAAAAGCATCTGGAGTCAGCTTTCAAGATTAAGATGTATAATCTCTAATTCCAAGAGACTTTATCAATTCTGAGATCAACGGTAAGAGAGCTGAGCTTTAATCTCTAGACGGAGCGGTTTGACATGAAACTAAACCTGATAGGACCAGGCTGTTCTGGTCTCATAGTCGTTAGCTATGAAAGGGCAGAGTGACTCCTGATGTGAGAGTTAATAAAGGCTCAGGTGAGTTGTCAGTGTCACTGTTCCATTCAGGTGTTTTGTTGTTCTAGAGTGAAACTGTTTTGTTTCAGTTTTCAAAACACTGTTGTAAATACTATGCAACATGAATTAAAGCCAACTCCTCTGTTTAGGGAGGGCTTTTCCATTTTAACAAAAATGGCTTGTACTGCAGGGGCTGCAGACTCAGGTCCACCGGTTGGCCCTTCTGTGCTGATACATCCTCTTGTGAAGCCTGTAATTGCGTTTCTCTGACACAAGTGTCACTACACTCTTCGCTACACTGAACTGCATAAACCACATTATGCGAGGATCTTGTCTTTAGGGTGGACAAGGTTTTGAGAGGACCGAACGTTGTGTTTGTAGAAAAGCCAGTTTTTCAGACAAATCAGACATTTAAGGGATAACTACAACCGTCCCTTTTTTCCTCTGGTTCCTGTCTGTTTTGTTTCTGTGTCCTCTTGGTTTTGTTGTATGTCCATCTGGGGTATCCACAGTCTCTCAGGGCTTTACGGATGTGTTGTTCTTCTTTCCGTTTCCCTCCTGCGCGGCCAAGTGTAACTTCTTGTGCTCTGTGCTGAAGAATAGCGTCCTGATGACTCCCAGCTTGTGCTGCACAGGGTGGTGGGAATCACACATCAAATATTGATTTGTGTGTTTTGGCTCCTCTATAAACTTCTACGTGTAGTGACCTGTTCTCACAAATAACCACTGCACAGTCTAAGAAGGCCAGGCTGTTATCTATGGCATTTTTTCACGGGTGAACTTGTTGTTCTTGTCTTCAAGACGACCTGGATGACTGAGAATGTTCATAGACAAACTAAATTGATGGTATTTCAGTGAAATGCTCCACATCTGCCTTGATGCCCATAGAACATGAGCTGCCTGTAATAGATAATGGGTTCAGGTGGAGTAGTTGTAAGTTTAGGGAGGTTGGGTGGATAGAACCAGTTCTGTGTGATGTGTGACAACGGCTTTCATTTAATTAATATTGATTAATCACATGCAGGGCTGGTGCCAGATTCAGCAACCAAATGCTGAGGAGACAAACTAATGTTTAAAAAGTCAGCTCATTCATGGGATTTTCTTGCATTAAGATGAGGCGCACAAGGTTGAGTTGAGTACATCTGTGCATTGTGTGAGTTGCCCCGCAGAAGTGACATGTCTTTCCCTGGTGGTCTAGTGGCTAGGATTCGGCGCTTTCACCGCCGCGGCCCGGGTTCGATTCCCGGTCAGGGAAAGAAGGTAAACTTTCCTTACAAAAACTATATGAGACGTGGCCACAATACAATATAGTACAGCTATTTATTGTACATGTGCTATATATATATAATATAATTTATTAGTACAAATATAAAATGTAGAGAAAAACATTAAATTTCTTTAAACTACTGAAAACATCCTAGTTTTCAGTACGTCAAAGAGATGTCCTAACTGTGCGGCGTAGTTGACAGGATTTGAACCTGTCGTGGGAAACCCCAATGGATTTCTAGTCCATCGCCTTAACCACTCGGCCACAACTACATAGTTCTTTTGTACTGTTACATGTGTGGTAAAGTCGCCTCAATCACAGGATTTTTTTTTTGCAGTAAGATGTGCTATAACAGGTTAAGTTAATTAAACCTGCGCACCCTGCCGCAGCCCATGACGCCCATGACGTATAAATGACGCCATAGCCATTCTTACCAAAAAACCAGCAATGCTAGGATTTGCCGCTCTCACTGCTGTGGCCCGGGTTCGATTACTGGTCAGAAAAAACAGGTAATCTTCTCAAACAAAGCCATAAGAGACATGGACAATTGCCGTCATTTACATTGCACAGAAGGCCTGTTTCTATACAATGAGAAAAATGACAGTGCCTCGACAGTTCACTGGAACTGGAGCTTTCGGTTGGAGTGTGACCTGGGCGCGTCTTCTTTAGCTAAGACTTTTTGCCTCCTTAAGCTGAGAGATGTCATCCTAGTCCCAGCAAAAGAAACAGCTGGAAAGTTTAGTGCACATAACACCATATGGCGGGTGGTGTTCTGTTGTCAGACCAGCGGTGACTCGCGCTAATACAATGGAAAATATCCAGGCTATTTCTAGTTTTCCAGGGTGTGTTTTTCTCCTAGAGCATCATATTTTTGGACTCTTTTGACTGGTTGTCTGGCATGGACCAGTTCCATCTGAAAACAGTGTTACATAGTTGACAGGATTTGAACCTGTACGGGGAAACCCCAATGGATTTCAAGTCCATCGCCTTAACCACTCGGCCACAACTACATTCGCTGCCTAGGGCCATGTGTTGCACAAACGCCTCATTCATAGGACTCAATTTGCAGTAAGATGTTGTGCACCCGGTAATGGCCTTAACTACATGCTTTCTAGTTTCAATAACATAAAATGGAGTTGATTTATACAAGTACTACTGATTAACCTCATGACGGCTTTGTGCCTACATCAGCTAAATTGGGCAGGATATCAGAATAAAATAACCTTTTTGTATAATCCAATTTAAAAATCCTGCCAATATGTAGCGGTGATCACACCCTTCATCTCCTCCACATGGGCAAGAAACTCATGCCTGCTGCAGAGACGCGAGCTGTTGCCCGCAGTGCGCCATTTCAACAAAGTGTGTTCCTTTACTGTCCAGAGCAAGATGCATTGTAAGCACAGGAGGGAGCATGTATCTATGAGCCGGGTCCAACTGACTCAAGACTTTGGTACTCAATTGACAGAAAGGGATCATGCACTTATTGCACATCGAATGGTCCCCGCCAAACAAGTACTACCAGGAATCAAGGTCAAATAAATTACGGACCTTTGTGTAAAAGCCAGAGTGGTCCATTTTTTTACTACATTGAAAAAAGATGAATGCAAAAGCATCTGGAGTCAGCTTTCAAGATTAAGATGTATAATCTCTAATTCCAAGAGACTTTAGCAATTCTGAGATCAACCGGTAAGAGAGCTGAGCTTTAATCTCTAGACGGAGCGGTTTGACATGAAACTAAACCTGATAGGACCAGGCTGTTCTGGTCTAATAGTCGTTAGCTATGAAAGGGCAGAGTGACTCCTGATGTGAGAGTTAATAAAGGCTCTAGTGAGTTGTCAGTGTCACTGTTCCATTCAGGTGTTTTTGTTGTTCTAGAGTGAAACTGTTTTGTTTCAGTTTTCAAAACACTGTTGTAAATACTATGCAACATGAATTAAAAGCCAACTCCTCTGTTTAGGGAGGGCTTTTCCATTTTAACAAAAATGGCTTGTACTGCAGGGGGGCTCGCAGACTCAGGTCCACCGGGGTTGGCCCTTCTATGCTGATACATACTCTTGTGAAGCTGTAATTGCGTTTATCTGACATAAGTGTCACTACACTCTTCGCTACACTGAACTGCATAAACCACATTATGCGAGGGGATCTTGTCTTTAGGGTGGACAAGGTTTTGAGAGGACCGGAACGTTGTGTTTGTAGAACAGCCAGTTTTTCAGACAAATCAGACATTTAAGGGATAACTACAACCGTCCCTTTTTTTCTCTGGTTCCTGTCTGTTTTGTTTCTGTGTCCTCTTGGTTTTGTTGAATGTCCATCTGGGGTATCCACAGTCTCTCAGGGCTTTACGGATGTGTTGTTCTTCTTTCCGTTTCCCTTCTCGGCCGGTAACTTCTTGTGCTCTGTGCTGAAGAATAGCGTCCTGATGACTCCCAGCTTGTGCTGCACAGGGTGGTGGGAATCACACATCAAATATTGATTTGTGTGTTTTGGCTCCTCTATAAACTTCTACGTGTAGTGACCTGTTCTCACAAATAACCACTGCACAGTCTAAGAAGGCCAGGCTGTTATCTATGGCATTTTTTCACGGGTGAACTTGTTGTTCTTGTCTTCAAGACGACCTGGATGACTGGGAATGTTCATAGACAAACTAAATTGATGGTATTTCAGTGAAATGCTCCACATCTGCCTTGATGCCCATAGAACATGAGCTGCCTGTAATAGATAATGGGTTCAGGTGGAGTAGTTGTAAGTTTAGGGAGGTTGGGTGGATAGAACCAGTTCTGTGTGATGTGTGACAACGGCTTTCATTTAATTAATATTGATTAATCACATGCAGGGCTGGTGCCTAATTCAGCAACCAAATGCTGAGGAGACAAACTAATGTTTAAAAAGTCAGCTCATTCATGGGATTTTCTCGCATTAAGATGAGGCGCACAAGGTTGAGTTGAGTACATCTGTGCATTGTGTGAGTTGCCCCGCAGAAGTGACATGTCTTTCCCTGGTGGTCTAGTGGCTAGGATTCGGCGCTTTCACCGCCGCGGCCCTGGTTCGATTCCCGGTCAGGGAAAGAAGGTAAACTTTCCTTACAAAAACTATATGACACGTGGCCACAATACAATATAGTACAGCTATTTATTGTACATGTGCTATATATATATAATATAATTTATTAGTACAAATATAAAATGTAGAGAAAAACATTAAATTTCTTTAAACTACTGAAAACATCCTAGTTTTCAGTACGTAAAAGAGATGTCCTAACTGTGCGGCGTAGTTGACAGGATTTGAACCTGTGCGGGGAAACCCCAATGGATTTCAAGTCCATCGCCTTAACCACTCGGCCACAACTACATAGTTCTTTTGTACTGTTACATGTGTGGTAAAGTCGCCTCAATCACAGGATTTTTTTTTTGCAGTAAGATGTGCTATAACAGGTTAAGTTAATTAAACCTGCGCACTGCGCCCATGACGCCCATGACGTATAAATGACGCCATAGCCATTCTTACCAAAAACCAGCAATGCTAGGATTTGCCGCTCTCACTGCTGTGGCCCGGGTTCGATTACTGGTCAGAAAAAACAGGTAATCTTCTCAAACAAAGCCATAAGAGACATGGACAATTGTCATTTACATTGCACAGAAGGCCTGTTTCTATACAATGAGAAAAATGACAGTGCCTCGACAGTTCACTGGAACTGGAGCTTTCGGTTTTTAGTGTAAGATTTTTGCCTCCTTAAGCTGAGAGATGTCATCCTAGTCCCAGCAAAAGAAACAGCTGGAAAGTTTAGTGCACATAACACCATATGGCGGGTGGTGTTCTGTTGTCAGACCAGCGGTGACTCAGCGCTAATACAATGGAAAATATCCAGGCTATTTCTAGTTTTCCAGGGTGTGTTTTTCTCCTAGAGCATCATATTTTTGGACTGTTTTGACTGGTTGTCTGGCATGGACCAGTTCCATCTGAAAACAGTGTTACGTAGTTGACAGGATTTGAACTGTGCGGGAAACCCCAATGGATTTCAAGTCCATCGCCTTAACCACTCGGCCACAACTACATTCGCTGCCTAGGGCCATGTGTTGCACAAACGCCTCATTCATAGGACTCAATTTGCAGTAAGATGTTGTGCACTCGGTAATGGCCTTAACTACATGCTTTCTAGTTTCAATAACATAAAATGGAGTTGATTTATACAAGTACTACTGATTAACCTCATGACGGCTTTGTGCCTACATCAGCTAAATTGGGCAGGATATCAGAATAAAATAACCTTTTTGTATAATCCAATTTAAAAATCCTGCCAATATGTAGCGGTGATCACACCCTTCATCTCCTCCACATGGGCAAGAAACTCATGCCTGCTGCAGAAAAGAGCTGTTGCCCATTTCAACAAAGTGTGTTCCTTTACTGTCCAGAGCAAGATGCATTGTAAGCACAGGAGGGAGCATGTATCTATGAGCCGGGTCCAACTGACTCAAGACTTTGGTACTCAATTGACAGAAAGGGATCATGCACTTATTGCACATCGAATGGTCCCCGCCAAGCAAGTACTACCAGGAATCAAGGTCAAATAAATTACGGACCTTTGTGTAAAAGCCAGAGTGGTCCATTTTTTTACTACATTGAAAAAAGATGAATGCAAAAGCATCTGGAGTCAGCTTTCAAGATTAAGATGTATAATCTCTAATTCCAAGAGACTTTATCAATTCTGAGATCAACCGGTAAGAGAGCTGAGCTTTAATCTCTAGACGGAGCGGTTTGACATGAAACTAAACCTGATAGGACCAGGCTGTTCTGGTCTCATAGTCGTTAGCTATGAAAGGGCAGAGTGACTCCTGATGTGAGAGTTAATAAAGGCTCAGGTGAGTTGTCAGTGTCACTGTTCCATTCAGGTGTTTTTGTTGTTCTAGAGTGAAACTGTTTTGTTTCAGTTTTCAAAACACTGTTGTAAATACTATGCAACATGAATTAAAAGCCAACTCCTCTGTTTAGGGAGGGCTTTTCCATTTTAACAAAATGGCTTGTACTGCAGGGGCTGCAGACTCAGGTCCACCGGTTGGCCCTTCTGTGCTGATACATCCTCTTGTGAAGCTGTAATTGCGTTTCTCTGACACAAGTGTCACTACACTCTTCGCTACACTGAACTGCATAAACCACATTATGCGAGGATCTTGTCTTTAGGGTGGACAAGGTTTTGAGAGGACCGAACGTTGTGTTTGTAGAAAAGCCAGTTTTCAGACAAATCAGACATTTAAGGGATAACTACAACCGTCCCTTTTTCCTCTGGTTCCTGTCTGTTTTGTTTCTGTGTCCTCTTGGTTTTGTTGTATGTCCATTTGGGGTATCCACAGTCTCTCAGGGCTTTACGGATGTGTTGTTCTTCTTTCCGTTTCCCTTCTGCGGGCCTTGTGCTCTGTGCTGAAGAATAGCGTCTGATGACTCCCAGCTTGTGCTGCACAGGGTGGTGGGAATCACACATCAAATATTGATTTGTGTGTTTTGGCTCCTCTATAAACTTCTACGTGTAGTGACCTGTTCTCACAAATAACCACTGCACAGTCTAAGAAGGCCAGGCTGTTATCTATGGCATTTTTTCACGGGTGAACTTGTTGTTCTTGTCTTCAAGACGACCTGGATGACTGGGAATGTTCATAGACAAACTAAATTGATGGCATTTCAGTGAAATGCTCCACATCTGCCTTGATGCCCATAGAACATGAGCTGCCTGTAATAGATAATGGGTTCAGGTGGAGTAGTTGTAAGTTTAGGGAGGTTGGGTGGATAGAACCAGTTCTGTGTGATGTGTGACAACGGCTTTCATTTAATTAATATTGATTAATCACATGCAGGGCTGGTGCCAGATTCAGCAACCAAATGCTGAGGAGACAAACTAATGTTTAAAAGTCAGCTCATTCATGGGATTTTCGCATTAAGATGAGGCGCACAAGGTTGAGTTGAGTACATCTGTGCATTGTGTGAGTTGCCCGCAGAAGTGACATGTCTTTCCTGGTGGTCTAGTGGCTAGGATTCGGGCTTTCACCGCGCGCCCGGGTTCGATTCGGTCAGGGAAAGAAGGTAAACTTTCCTTACAAAACTATATGAGACGTGGCCACAATACAATATAGTACAGCTATTTATTGTACATGTGCTATATATATATAATATAATTTATTAGTACAAATATAAAATGTAGAGAAAAACATTAAATTTCTTTAAACTACTGAAAACATCCTAGTTTTCAGTACGTCAAAGAGATGTCCTAACTGTGCGGCGTAGTTGACAGGATTTGAACCTGTGCGGGGAAACCCCAATGGATTTCTAGTCCATCGCCTTAACCACTCGGCCACAACTACATAGTTCTTTTGTACTGTTACATGTGTGGTAAAGTCGCCTCAATCACAGGATTTTTTTTTTGCAGTAAGATGTGCTATAACAGGTTAAGTTAATTAAACCTGCGCACCCTGCCGCAGCCCATGACGCCCATGACGTATAAATGACGCCATAGCCATTCTTACCAAAAAACCAGCAATGCTAGGATTTGCCGCTCTCACTGCTGTGGCCCGGGTTCGATTACTGGTCAGAAAAAACAGGTAATCTTCTCAAACAAAGCCATAAGAGACATGGACAATTGCCGTCATTTACATTGCACAGAAGGCCTGTTTCTATACAATGAGAAAAATGACAGTGCCTCGACAGTTCACTGGAACTGGAGCTTTCGGTTGGAGTGTGACCTGGGCGCTTCTTCTTTAGCTAAGATTTTTGCCTCCTTAAGCTGAGAGATGTCATCCTAGTCCCAGCAAAAGAAACAGCTGGAAAGTTTAGTGCACATAACACCATATGGCGGGTGGTGTTCTGTTGTCAGACCAGCGGTGACTCGCGCTAATACAATGGAAAATATCCAGGCTATTTCTAGTTTTCCAGGGTGTGTTTTTCTCCTAGAGCATCATATTTTTGGACTCTTTTGACTGGTTGTCTGGCATGGACCAGTTCCATCTGAAAACAGTGTTACATAGTTGACAGGATTTGAACCTGTGCGGGAAACCCCAATGGATTTCAAGTCCATCGCCTTAACCACTCGGCCACAACTACATTCGCTGCCTAGCCATGTGTTGCACAAACGCCTCATTCATAGGACTCAATTTGCAGTAAGATGTTGTGCACCGGTAATGGCCTTAACTACATGCTTTCTAGTTTCAATAACATAAAATGGAGTTGATTTATACAAGTACTACTGATTAACCTCATGACGGCTTTGTGCCTACATCAGCTAAATTGGGCAGGATATCAGAATAAAATAACCTTTTTGTATAATCCAATTTAAAAATCCTGCCAATATGTAGCGGTGATCACACCCTTCATCTCCTCCACATGGGCAAGAAACTCATGCCTGCTGCAGAACGCGAGCTGTTGCCCGCAGTGCGCCATTTCAACAAAGTGTGTTCCTTTACTGTCCAGAGCAAGATGCATTGTAAGCACAGGAGGAGCATGTATCTATGAGCCGGGTCCAACTGACTCAAGACTTTGGTACTCAATTGACAGAAAGGGATCATGCACTTATTGCACATCGAATGGTCCCCGCCAAGCAAGTACTACCAGGAATCAAGGTCAAATAAATTACGGACCTTTGTGTAAAAGCCAGAGTGGTCCATTTTTTTACTACATTGAAAAAAGATGAATGCAAAAGCATCTGGAGTCAGCTTTCAAGATTAAGATGTATAATCTCTAATTCCAAGAGACTTTATCAATTCTGAGATCAACCGGTAAGAGAGCTGAGCTTTAATCTCTAGACGGAGCGGTTTGACATGAAACTAAACCTGATAGGACCAGGCTGTTCTGGTCTCATAGTCGTTAGCTATGAAAGGGCAGAGTGACTCCTGATGTGAGAGTTAATAAAGGCTCAGGTGAGTTGTCAGTGTCACTGTTCCATTCAGGTGTTTTTGTTGTTCTAGAGTGAAACTGTTTTGTTTCAGTTTTCAAAACACTGTTGTAAATACTATGCAACATGAATTAAAAGCCAACTCCTCTGTTTAGGGAGGGCTTTTCCATTTTAACAAAAATGGCTTGTACTGCAGGGGCTGCAGACTCAGGTCCACCGGGTTGGCCCTTCTGTGCTGATACATCCTCTTGTGAAGCTGTAATTGCGTTTCTCTGACATAAGTGTCACTACACTCTTCGCTACACTGAACTGCATAAACCACATTATGCGAGGATCTTGTCTTTAGGGTGGACAAGGTTTTGAGAGGACCGGAACGTTGTGTTTGTAGAAAAGCCAGTTTTTCAGACAAATCAGACATTTAAGGGATAACTACAACCGTCCCTTTTTTCCTCTGGTTCCTGTCTGTTTTGTTTCTGTGTCCTCTTGGTTTTGTTGAATGTCCATTTGGGGTATCCACAGTCTCTCAGGGCTTTACGGATGTGTTGTTCTTCTTTCCGTTTCCCTTCTGCGGCTGCGGTAACTTCTTGTGCTCTGTGCTGAAGAATAGCGTCCTGATGACTCCCAGCTTGTGCTGCACAGGGTGGTGGGAATCACACATCAAATATTGATTTGTGTGTTTTGGCTCCTCTATAAACTTCTACGTGTAGTGACCTGTTCTCACAAATAACCACTGCACAGTCTAAGAAGGCCAGGCTGTTATCTATGGCATTTTTCACGGGTGAACTTGTTGTTCTTGTCTTCAAGACGACCTGGATGACTGAGAATGTTCATAGACAAACTAAATTGATGGCATTTCAGTGAAATGCTCCACATCTGCCTTGATGCCCATAGAACATGAGCTGCCTGTAATAGATAATGGGTTCAGGTGGAGTAGTTGTAAGTTTAGGGAGGTTGGGTGGATAGAACCAGTTCTGTGTGATGTGTGACAACGGCTTTCATTTAATTAATATTGATTAATCACATGCAGGGCTGGTGCCTAATTCAGCAACCAAATGCTGAGGAGACAAACTAATGTTTAAAAAGTCAGCTCATTCATGGGATTTTCTCGCATTAAGATGAGGCGCACAAGGTTGAGTTGCTTACATCTGTGCATTGTGTGAGTTGCCCGCAGAAGTGCCATGTCTTTCCCTGGTGGTCTAGTGGCTAGGATTGGTGCTCACTGCTCGCTGCCCGAGTTCGATTCGGTCAGGAAAGAAGGTAAAGTTTCCTTACAAAAACTATATGAGACGTGGCCACAATACAATATAGTACAACTATATATTGTACATGTGCATATATATAATATAATTTATTAGTACAAATATATAATGTAGAGAAAAACATTAAATTTCTTTAAACTACTGAAAACATCCTAGTTTTCAGTGCGTCAAAGAGATGTCCTAACTGTGCGCGTAGTTGACAGGATTTGAACCTGTAAACCCCAATGGATTTCTAGTCCATCGCCTTAACCACTCGCCACAACTACATAGTTCTTTTGTACTGTTACATGTGTGGTAAAGTCGCCTCAATCACGAGATTTTTTTGCAGTAAGATGTGCTATACCAGGTTAAGTTAAGGAAACCTGCGCACCCTGCCGCGCCCATGACGCCCATGACGTATAAATGGCGCCATAGCCATTCTTACCAATAAACCAGCAATGCTAGGATTTGCCGCTCTCACTGCTGTGGCGGGTTCAGTTACTGGTCAGAAAAAACAGGTAATCTTCTCAAACAAAGCCATAAGAGACATGGACAATTGCCGTCATTTACATTGCACAGAAGGCCTGTTTCTATACAATGAGAAAATGACAGTGCCTCGACAGTTCACTGGAACTGGAGCTTTCGGTTGGAGTGTGACCTGGACGCTTCTTCTTTAGCTAAGATTTTTGCCTCCTTAAGCTGAGAGATGTCATCCTAGTCCCACTAAAAGATACAGCAGTTTAGTGCACATAACACCATATGGCGGGTGGTGTTCTGTTGTCAGACCAGCGGTGACTCGCGCTAGTACAATGGAAAATGTCCAGGCTATTTCTAGTCTTCCAGGGTGTGTTTTTCTCCTAGAGCATCATATTTTTGGACTCTTTTGACTGGTTGTCTGGCATGGACCAGTTCCATCTGAAAACAGTGATACGTAGTTGACAAGATTTGAACCTGTGCGGGGAAACCCCAATGGATTTCAAGTCCATCGCCTTAACCACTCGGCCACAACTACATTCGCTGCATAGGGCCATGTGCTGCACAAACGCCTCATTCATAGGACTCAATTTGCAGTAAGATGTTGTGCACCCGGTAATGGCCTTAACTACATGCTTTCTAGTTTCAATAACATAAAATGGAGTTGATTTATACAAGTACTACTGATTAATCTCATGACGGCTTTGTGCCTACATCAGCTAAATTGGGCAGGATATCAGACTAAAATAACCTTTTTGTATAATCCAATTTAAAAATCCTGCCAATATGTAGCGGTGATCACACCCTTCATGTCCTCCACATGGGCAAGAAACTCATGCCTGCTGCAGAGAACGCGAGCAGTTGCCCGCAGTGCGCCATTTCAACAAAGTGTGTTGCTTTACTGTCCAGAGCAAGATGCATTGTAAGCACAGGAGGGAGCATGTATCTATGAGCCGGGTCCAACTGACTCAAGACTTTGGTACTCAATTGACAGAAAGGGATCATGCACTTATTGCACATCGAATGGTCCCCGCAAACAAGTACTACCAGGAATCAAGGTCAAATAAATTACGGACCTTTGTGTAAAAGCCAGAGTGGTCCATTTTTTTTACTACATTGAAAAAAGATGAATGCAAAAGCATCTGGAGTCAGCTTTCAAGGATTAAGATGTATAATCTCTAATTCCAAGAGACTTTATCAATTCTGAGATCAACCGGTAAGAGAGCTGAGCTTTAATCTCTAGACGGAGCGGTTTGACATGAAACTAAACCTGATAGGACCAGGCTGTTCTGGTCTCATAGTCGTTAGCTATGAAAGGGCAGAGTGACTCCTGATGTGAGAGTTAATAAAGGCTCAGGTGAGTTGTCAGTGTCACTGTTCCATTCAGGTGTTTTTGTTGTTCTAGAGTGAAACTGTTTTGTTTCAGTTTTCAAAACACTGTTGTAAATACTATGCAACATGAATTAAAAGCCAACTCCTCTGTTTAGGAGGGCTTTTCCATTTTAACAAAAATGGCTTGTACTGCAGGGGCTGCAGACTCAGGTCCACCGGTTGGCCCTTCTGTGCTGATACATCCTCTTGTGAAGCTGTAATTGCGTTTCTCTGACATAAGTGTCACTACACTCTTTACACTGAACTGCATAAACCACATTATGCGAGGATCTTGTCTTTAGGGTGGACAAGGTTTTGAGAGGACCGAACGTTGTGTTTGTAGAAAAGCCTTTTCAGACAAATCAGACATTTAAGGGATAACTACAACCGTCCCTTTTTCCTCTGGTTCCTGTCTGTTTTGTTTCTGTGTCCTCTTGGTTTTGTTGAATGTCCATCTGGGGTATCCACAGTCTCTCAGGGCTTTACGGATGTGTTGTTCTTCTTTCCGTTTCCCTTCTGCCTTCTTGTGCTCTGTGCTGAAGAATAGCGTCCTGATGACTCCCAGCTTGTGCTGCACAGGGTGGTGGGAATCACACATCAAATATTGATTTGTGTGTTTTGGCTCCTCTATAAACTTCTACGTGTAGTGACCTGTTCTCACAAATAACCACTGCACAGTCTAAGAAGGCCAGGCTGTTATCTATGGCATTTTTTCACGGGTGAACTTGTTGTTCTTGTCTTCAAGACGACCTGGATGACTGAGAATGTTCATAGACAAACTAAATTGATGGCATTTCAGTGAAATGCTCCACATCTGCCTTGATGCCCATAGAACATGAGCTGCCTGTAATAGATAATGGGTTCAGGTGGAGTAGTTGTAAGTTTAGGAGGTTGGGTGGATAGAACCAGTTCTGTGTGATGTGTGACAACGGCTTTCATTTAATTAATATTGATTAATCACATGCAGGGCTGGTGCCTAATTCAGCAACCAAATGCTGAGGAGACAAACTAATGTTTAAAAAGTCAGCTCATTCATGGATTTTCTCGCATTAAGATGAGCGCACAAGGTTGAGTTGAGTACATCTGTGCATTGTGTGAGTTGCCCCAGAAGTGCCATGTCTTTCCCTGGTGGTCTAGTGGCTAGGATTCGCGCTCACCGCCATGCGGCCGGGTTCGGTCAGGAAAGAAGGTAAAGTTTCCTTACAAAACTATATGAGACGTGGCCACAATACAATATATTACAACTATATATTGTACATACTATATATATATATATAATATAATTTATTAGTACAAATATATAATGTAGAGAAAAACATTAAATTTCTTTAAACTACTGAAAACATCCTAGTTTTCAGTGTACGTCAAAGAGATGTCCTAACTGTCGTAGTTGACAGGATTTGAACCTGTGCGGGAAACCCCAATGGATTTCTAGTCCATCGCCTTAACCACTCGCCACAACTACATAGTTCTTTTGTACTGTTACATGTGTGGTAAAGTCACCTCAATCACGATTTTTTTGCAGTAAGATGTGCTATACCAGGTTAAAAACCTGCGCACTTCATGACGTATAAATGACGCCATAGCCATTCTTACCAAAAAACCAGCAATGCTAGGATTTGCCGCTCTCACTGCTGTGGCCGGGTTCGATTACTGGTCAGAAAAAACAGGTAATCTTCTCAAACAAAGCCATAAGAGACATGGACAATTGCCGTCATTTACATTGCACAGAAGGCCTGTTTCTATACAATGAGAAAATGACAGTGCCTCGACAGTTCACTGGAACTGGAGCTTTGCTGGAGTGTGACCTGGACGCTTCTTCTTTAGCTAAGATTTTTCTCGATGTCATCCTAGTCCCACTAAAAGATACAGCTGGAAAGTTTAGTGCACATAACACCATACGGCGGGTGGTGTTCTGTTGTCAGACCAGCGGTGACTCGCGCTAGTACAATGGAAAATGTCCGGTCTATTTCTAGTCTTCCAGGGTGTGTTTTTCTCCTAGAGGATCATATTTTGGACTCTTTTGACTGGTTGTCTGGCATGGATCAGTTCCATCTGAAAACAGTGTTACATAGTTGACAGGATTTGAACTGTGCGGGGAAACCCCAATGGATTTCAAGTCCATCGCCTTAACCACTCGGCCACAACTACATTCGCTGCATAGGGCCATGTGCTGCACAAACGCCTCATTCATAGGACTCAATTTGCAGTAAGATGTTGTGCACCCGGTAATGGCCTTAACTACATGCTTTCTAGTTTCAATAACATAAAATGGAGTTGATTTATACAAGTACTACTGATTAATCTCATGACGGCTTTGTGCCTACATCAGCTAAATTGGGCAGGATATCAGAATAAAATAACCGTTTTGTATAATCCAATTTAAAAATCCTGCCAATATGTAGCGGTGATCACACCCTTCATGTCCTCCCATGGGCAAGAAACTCATGCCTGCTGCAGAGAACGCTGACAGTTGCCCGCGGTGCGCCATTTCAACAAAGTGTTGCTTTACTGTCCAGAGCAAGATGCATTGTAAGCACAGGAGAGCATGTATCTATTGAGCCGAGGTCCAACTGACTCAAGACTTTGGTACTCAATTGACAGAAAGGGATCATGCACTTATTGCACATCGAATGGTCCCCGCCAAACAAGTACTACCAGGAATCAAGGTCAAATAAATTACGGACCTTTGTGTAAAAGCCAGAGTGGTCCATTTTTTTACTACATTGAAAAAGATGATTGCGAAAGCATCTGGAGTCAGCTCAAGATTAAGATGTATAATCTCTAATTCCAAGAGACTTTAGCAATTCTGAGATCAACCGGTAGAGAGCTGAGCTTTAATCTCTAGACGGAGGCGGTTTGACATGAAACTAAACCTGATAGGACCAGGCTGTTCTGGTCTAATAGTCGTTAGCTATGAAAGGGCAGAGTGACTCTGATGTGAGAGTTAATAAAGGCTCAGGTGAGTTGTCAGTGTCACTGTTCCATTCAGGTGTTTTTGTTGTTCTAGAGTGAAACTGTTTTGTTTCAGTTTTCAAAAAACACTGTTGTAAATACTATGCAACATGAATTAAAAGCCAACTCCTCTGTTTAGGGAGGGCTTTTCCATTTTAACAAAAATGGCTTGTACTGCAGACTCAGGTCCAGTTGGCCCTTCTGTGCTGATACATCCTCTTGTGAAGCCGTAATTGCGTTTCTCTGACATAAGTGTCACTACACTCTTTCGCTACACTGAACTGCATAAACCACATTATGCGAGGATCTTGTCTTTAGGGTGGACAAGGTTTTGAGAGGACCGAACATTGTGTTTGTAGAAAAGCCAGTTTTCAGACAAATCAGACATTTAAGGGATAACTACAACCGTCCCTTTTTCCTCTGGTTCCTGTCTGTTTTGTTTCTGTGTCCTCTTGGTTTTGTTGAATGTCCATCTGGGGTATCCACAGTCTCTCAGGGCTTTACGGATGTGTTGTTCTTCTTTCCGCTTCCCTTCTGCGGCCGCGGTAACTTCTTGTGCTCTGTGCTGAAGAATAGCGTCCTGATGACTCCCAGCTTGTGCTGCACAGGGTGGTGGGAATCACACATCAAATATTGATTTGTGTGTTTTGGCTCCTCTATAAACTTCTACGTGTAGTGACCTGTTCTCACAAATAACCACTGCACAGTCTAAGAAGGCCAGGCTGTTATCTATGGCATTTTTTCACGGGTGAACTTGTTGTTCTTGTCTTCAAGACGACCTGGATGACTGAGAATGTTCATAGACAAACTAAATTGATGGCATTTCAGTGAAATGCTCCACATCTGCCTTGATGCCCATAGAACATGAGCTGCCTGTAATAGATAATGGGTTCAGGTGGAGTAGTTGTAAGTTTAGGGAGGTTGGGTGGATAGAACCAGTTCTGTGTGATGTGTGACAACGGCTTTCATTTAATTAATATTGATTAATCACATGCAGGGCTGGTGCCTAATTCAGCAACCAAATGCTGAGGAGACAAACTAATGTTTAAAAAGTCAGCTCATTCATGGGATTTTCTCGCATTAAGATGAGGCGCACAAGGTTGAGTTGCTTACATCTGTGCATTGTGTGAGTTGCCCGCAGAAGTGCCATGTCTTTCCTGGTGGTCTAGTGGCTGTAGATTCGCGCTTTCACCGCCGGCCCGGTTCGATTCGGTCAGGAAAGAAGGTAAAGTTTCCTTACAAAACTATATGAGACGTGGCCACAATACAATATATTACAACTATATATTGTACATGTGCTACATATATATATAATTTAATTTATTAGTAGAAAAATATAATGTAGAGAAAAACATTAAATTCTTTAAACTACTGAAAACATCCTAATTTTCAGTGCGTCAAAGAGATGTCCTAACTGTGCCGCGTAGTTGACAGGATTTGAACCTGTGCGGGGAAACCCCAATGGACTTCTAGTCCATCGCCTTAACCACTCGGCCACAACTACATAGTTCTTTTATACTGTTACATGTGTGGTAAAGTCGCCTCAATCACGAGATTTTTTTGCAGTAAGATGTGCTATACCAGGTTGTTAAGGAAACCTGCACACCTGCCGCGCCCATGACTCCCATGACGTATAAATGACGCCATAGCCATTCTTACCAAAAACCAGCAATGCTAGGAGTTGCCGCTCTCACTGCTGTGGCCCGGGTTCAATTACTGGTCAGAAAAAACAGGTAATCTTCTCAAACAAAGCCATAAGAGACATGGACAATTGCCGTCATTTACATTGCACAGAAGGCCTGTTTCTATACAATGAGAAAATGACAGTGCCTCGACAGTTCACTGGAACTGGAGCTTCGGAGTGTGACCTGGACGCTTCTTCTTTAGCTAAGATTTTTGCCTCCTTAAGCTGAGAGATGTCATCCTAGTCCCACTAAAAGATACAGCTGGAAAGTTTAGTGCACATAACACCATAATGGCGGGTGGTGTTCTGTTGTCAGACCAGCGGTGACTCGCGCTAGTACAATGGAAAATGTGTCTATTTCTAGTCTTCCAGGGTGTGTTTTTCTCCTAGAGCATCATATTTTGGACTCTTTTGACTGGTTGTCTGGCATGGATCAGTTCCATCTGAAAACAGTGTTACATAGTTGACAGGATTTGAACTGTCTATGCGGGAAACCCCAATGATTTCAAGTCCATCGCCTTAACCACTCGGCCACAACTACATTCGCTGCATAGGGCCATGTTGCTGCACAAACGCCTCATTCATAGGACTCAATTTGCAGTAAGATGTTGTGCACCCGGTAATGGCCTTAACTACATGCTTTCTAGTTTCAATAACATAAAATGGAGTTGATTTATACAAGTACTACTGATTAATCTCATGACGGCTTTGTGCCTACATCAGCTAAATTGGGCAGGATATTAGACTAAAATAACCTTTTGTATAATCCAATTTAAAAATCCTGCCAATATGTAGCGGTGATCACACCCTTCATGTCCTCCACATGGGCAAGAAACTCATGCCTGCTGCAGAAGAACGCGAGCAGTTGCCCGCAGTGCGCCATTTCAACAAAGTGTGTTGCTTTACTGTCCAGAGCAAGATGCATTGTAAGCACAGGAGGGAGCATGTATCTATTAGCCGGGTCCAACTGACTCAAGACTTTGGTACTCAATTGACAGAAAGGGATCATGCACTTATTGCACATCGAATGGTCCCCGCCAAACAAGTACTACCAGGAATCAAGGTCAAATAAATTACGGACCTTTGTGTAAAAGCCAGAGTGGTCCATTTTTTTTTTTACTACATTGAAAAAAGATGATTGCAAAAGCATCTGGAGTCAGCTTTCAAGATTAAGATGTATAATCTCTAATTCCAAGAGACTTTAGCAATTCTGAGATCAACCGGTAAGAGAGCTGAGCTTTAATCTCTAGACGGAGCGGTTTGACATAAAAATAAACCTGATAGGACCAGGCTGTTCTGGTCTAATAGTCGTTAGCTATGAAAGGGCAGAGTGACTCCTGATGTGAGAGTTAATAAAGGCTCTAGTGAGTTGTCAGTGTCACTGTTCCATTCAGGTGTTTTTGTTGTTCTAGAGTGAAACTGTTTTGTTTCAGTTTTCAAAACACTGTTGTAAATACTATGCAACATGAATTAAAAGCCAACTCCTCTGTTTAGGGAGGGCTTTTCCATTTTAACAAAAATGGCTTGTACTGCAGGGGCTGCAGACTCAGGTCCACCGGGTTGGCCCTTCTGTGCTGATACATCCTCTTGTGAAGCCGTAATTGCGTTTCTCTGACATAAGTGTCACTACACTCTTAAGCTACACTGAACTGCATAAACCACATTATGCGAGGATCTTGTCTTTAGGGTGGACAAGGTTTTGAGAGGACCGGAACGTTGTGTTTGTAGAAAAGCCAGTTTTTCAGACAAATCAGACATTTAAGGGATAACTACAACCGTCCTTTTTCCTCTGGTTCCTGTCTGTTTTGTTTCTGTGTCCTCTTGGTTTTGTTGAATGTCCATCTGGGGTATCCACAGTCTCTCAGGGCTTTACGGATGTGTTGTTCTTCTTTCCGTTTCCCTTCTGCGGTAACTTCTTGTGCTCTGTGCTGAAGAATAGCGTCCTGATGACTCCCAGCTTGTGCTGCACAGGGTGGTGGGAATCACACATCAAATATTGATTTGTGTGTTTTGGCTCCTCTATAAACTTCTACGTGTAGTGACCTGTTCTCACAAATAACCACTGCACAGTCTAAGAAGGCCAGGCTGTTATCTATGGCATTTTTCACGGGTGAACTTGTTGTTCTTGTCTTCAAGACGACCTGGATGACTGAGAATGTTCATAGACAAACTAAATTGATGGCATTTCAGTGAAATGCTCCACATCTGCCTTGATGCCCATAGAACATGAGCTGCCTGTAATAGATAATGGGTTCAGGTGGAGTAGTTGTAAGTTTAGGGAGGTTGGGTGGATAGAACCAGTTCTGTGTGATGTGTGACAACGGCTTTCATTTAATTAATATTGATTAATCACATGCAGGGCTGGTGCCTAATTCACCAACCAAATGCTGAGGAGACAAACTAATGTTTAAAAAGTCAGCTCATTCATGGGATTTTCTCGCATTAAGATGAGGCGCACAAGGTTGAGTTGATTACATCTGTGCATTGTGTGAGTTGCCCCGCAGAAGTGCCATGACTTTCCCTGGCGGTCTAGTGGCTAGGATTCGGCGCTCACGCGCTGGCCCGGTTCGATTCGGTCAGGAAAGAAGGTAAAGTTTCCTCACAAAAACTATATGAGACGTGGCCACAATACAATATAGTACAACTATTTATTGTACATGTGCTATATATATATAATATAATTTATTAGTACAAATATAAAATGTAGAGAAAAACATTAAATTTCTTTAAACTACTGAAAACATCCTAGTTTTCAGTACGTAAAAGAGATGTCCTAACTGTGCGGCGTAGTTGACAGGATTTGAACCTGTGCGGGGAAACCCCAATGGATTTCAAGTCCATCGCCTTAACCACTCGGCCACAACTACATAGTTCTTTATACTGTTACATGTGTGGTAAAGTCGCCTCAATCACAGATTTTTTTGCAGTAAGATGTGCTATACCAGGTTAGGTTAAGGAAACCTGCGCACCCTGCCGCGCCCATGACGCCCATGACGTATAAATGACGCCATAGCCATTCTTACCAAAAACCAGCAATGCTAGGATTTGCCGCTCTCACTGCTGTGGCCCGGTTCGATTACTGGTCAGAAAAAACAGGTAATCTTCTCAAACAAAGCCATAAGAGACATGGACAATTGCCGTCATTTACATTGCACAGAAGGCCTGTTTCTATACAATGAGAAAATGACAGTGCCTCGACAGTTCACTGGAACTGGAGCTTTTCGGTTGGGGTGTGACCTGGACGCTTCTTCTTTAGCTAAGATTTTTTGCCTCCTTAAGCTGAGAGATGTCATCCTAGTCCCACTAAAAGATACAGCTGGAAAGTTTAGTGCACATAACACCATACGGCAGGTGGTGTTCTGTTGTCAGACCAGCGGTCACTCGCGCTAGTACAATGGAAAATGTCCGGTCTATTTCTAGTCTTCCAGGGTGTGTTTTTCTCCTAGAGCATCATATTTTTGGACTCTTTTGACTGGTTGTCTGGCATGGATCAGTTCCATCTGAAAACAGTGTTACATAGTTGACAGGATTTGAACTGTGCGGGGAAACCCCAATGGATTTCAAGTCCATCGCCTTAACCACTCGGCCACAACTACATTCGCTGCATAGGGCCCACACGCCTCATTCATAGGACTCAATTTGCAGTAAGATGTTGTGCACCCGGTAATGGCCTTAACTACATGCTTTCTAGTTTCAATAACATAAAATGGAGTTGATTTATACAAGTACTACTGATTAATCTCATGACGGCTTTGTGC
>JALDNG010001472.1:0-59573 GCA_024349245.1 Neodontobutis hainanensis
CAACTGAATGACAATTTATATAAATAACACATGATGATGAATTTAATTTTCTAAATAGTTAAAAATAATTTATTTTAAAATTACAACTTAAAAATATTTTTAGGTATTGATTATTTTTCAAAATAAAAAATTTTGATAATAAATAATTATTTTTATCATGGGTAAATTTATGTAATCAAAATACATAGATTGTTATGTTTGACCCCTGCATGATTTATATTTAAAATAATACAGATTTAAATTAATATCTTACAGATATTTTTGTTAAAAAATTAAATATTATAAAAATAAATTTCTTTCATTGTCATAATACAGTTGAATATAAACAAATTTTCTATAAATTAATTTTTATAAAAATAAAAATTTAACCATTTAATTTTTTTAATCTGTAATTATAATAAATTTTTTCAACGTTAAAACATTAATTTTAATAACAATTATTCATATTTCATAAACTCAAGTTTTCAATCATTTGATAGGATTTTTTGATATCTTAATTATTCTATCATTAAAAAACTGATTTTTGATCTAAAATATGATTTATATACATAATAATCTGTTATAAAATGAGGTTTACAGACAATATGATTATAAAGGTCATCACTATTTATTTATAAATTAATATATAAATTACAAATTTATAATTTTAAAAGAGTATAATTAGTAGCGTTTCTTTGAAATTATATTTATATAATATCGTAATTCTATAGATTTAATTTTTCATATACTTAAAAGAAATGGATAAATCTCAAATAAATAATAGAAGAACAAGAATTTTCTTGATTATTTTAAATTTTATAAATTAAATTGATTCATATTTTAAACACATTTAAAAATTATGATTTCAAAATTTTTAAGATAAAAGAAAAACAGAACATATCGTTATAATCTTTTTATTAATCTTTATTCTCTAGATCTATATATACAATTAAAAACACTGCAATATCAATTTATTTATTTATAAAACGTGATGAACATATTTATATTATATTTGAATAATAAAACTCACGAATACAAATATAATTATATTCAAGATTTAAATTTTTTTAATAAAGTCATTTTGTAGAATTAAATGATAACATTCAAAAAGTCTTGATTTTTTATTGATGTTATTTAAAGAATTTAGACGTATCATTGAGATTAAATGGATATTTTTTAATTTGAAAAAATAATATAATTTTTTTATATTTTTACATTAAGTGATATTTTATTTTTAAAAATTTGCATAAAATATTATAATCATAGATTTTTGAATCTAAAAGTAATACAAGATATAATTAATCTTTTTATCTAAATTCAAGATTATAAAATCAACCACAAGGTGAATATTAAAAATTATCTCGAATCGCATACTATATGAAACATGTTAAATTAATTTTACGTTGATGATTCGATGGAAATGTTTTTAGATTTTCGATATGGTGAATTTAGTAAATTTAATAATATTTTTATTTCATCAAATTAAGATTTAGTTGGAATAATTATTTAATTTAAAATAAATAAAATAATTTCTTTTTAAACTATTAAAAATTTTTTTAAATACCATAAACAAATTTAGATAAATTATATCTTATTTTATGAGAAGTTTTTATATTTTTATTTGAAAGAAACTATTTTTATCTTTTAAGATATATTTCTTATCAAAATAAATGATTTGATTGATTTATTCATATTTTTCAATATATCTAAAAATGAAATTTTTTTGATATTATTACCGATGTTTAAATCTAAATTTAAACATATATTTCAAAGTAAATGAATTGAATACAATTATTTTAAAGTATATTTTACAAGTTAAACTTTTCAAAAACAAAATGAGTTATTGTCAAAATTATATCGTGATAAATTTCAACGATTTTTTAAATTGTTATAAATTTCCTTATTGTTTTGTCATAATACGATTTGATTTATTCATTGAAAATAATATGTGATAAATTTATTTGTGTAATATACGATTAATTAATTCTTTTAATATAAATTATTGTTTGAGAATACAAAGAAAAATATCAAAAGTGAATCATTAATCATTTTTTATTTTTTATTTAATCATATTTTAAACTTAATAAATTATCTATCATATAGATATGCTTTATTAAACGTTTATCTCAGCAATACAAAAATATATGTTGACTTTTTGAGAAATTATCTATAATTTTATAAAATAAATAAACATTTTTAGAAAATTATTTTTAACATATTTAAATATTGTTTATAAAATAACAAAGATATATGTGAATATTATTTTGTTACTTTAATCATTTCATATAAATAAAGAAGAATAATATCTGTAATTGCAACAATATTTGGTATAATACTTTTAACATTTGTAAATTTAACATTTTCATAACGGTTAAAGTTTTATATCAGTGATAATATTATGATTAAATCAAAGGGTGTTTTCAATATTAAATTTGTTTATTTTTAATGTTTATATTATGTTTTTATGGATCATTATTTTGTTTATTAACTAATTCTATGATCAATATATTTATTATTTTCAAGATCATTTTTGATATATGTAATTTTAAAATAATAAACAACAGAATTAAATTTTCGTTTATATATGACTTTCAGTTTTTAATGATTATACTGAAAATTTTTTGTGTAAAAATACTATAAATTAATTTGTATGAAATATATTTTTAAGATTCGAATTCGTACTTTTTGCTAGTAAATTTAAGAAAATAAAAATTTTTGTCATTTAACCACTTTTTATATATTAATATATTTTGAGAATTTTATTTACTTATCAAAACTTAACCGAATATATATCATATTATTAAATAATAATGTATATATTTTAAACGTTTTTAATTTATAATATATTAAAATATTTATAAAATTATTCATTTATTTAATTTAAAAATATCAATATAAGTAATAATAAATGACTATTAATGTTATTAATGTGTAAATGAATATATATTTTATATTGTTAAAATAAGGATGTTTCTTCACAAATGTAAAAATAGGATTATTTTTAAGGTTTTGTTAATAATCTTCTAACCCATGTTGTGATTATTCATAATTTTATTTTTATAAATTTATTAATTACCTTTCTAATTGAAATACTTTTAATGATTTCAATATTACAAAAAGCGATTAACAGAAATATATAGAATAAAAATTTAGTTTGATATCTGAAAACACCATATGAATGTAAAAATGCCACTTTGAAAAGTATAAATTTAAATTAGAATGGTAAAAACGATATTCAAATAATTCTGAAATTTCAAGACGAATTTTGTTTCTAGTTTTCTTTCATAATATACGATGAAAAAATATCTCCGATATTATGAACGCAGATTATTTTTATACATTTTACAAATGCAAAATTGTCATATTTTATCAAAAATTATTTTTAACATATAATATTTATAAAAACATATATATAATCAATATATAGTTTTATGAATTATAGGATCTTTTTATCTTCTCTAAATTAACATGAATTCTTTGTTTATTCAATCAATGAAAATTAATAAATATTATCAAGATTAATATTATTTAAATAGTTTATTTTAATATAAATTTGATATATGATAATATCTGAGACAATGATATAAAATCAACTTTAATTGATATAATGCTTCAAACAATATATAATCGTTAGATGTTGTTTAATAGTATGTTTATTTCATAATATTATAAAATATCTAATTCTCTTGATCAAATGAAAATTTATAAAGACCAAATTATTAATGGAGATATGATATTTTACATCTCAATCAAAAGATGTCAAATTAATTTTGTTTTCCATTTAACAAAATGATACATATTTTTAAATAAAACTATATCTATTCAAATATATATTTTTAACTAATTATAGAATATATAAACTGAATATGAAAATAAAATTTCAAATATATGTTAATTAAAATAGTTTGAAAATAATTTTATTTAATACTATATAAATTAAAAATAATTTGTAAATAAATATATTAATAATTTTTTAATGACAGCAAAATATCAATATGACTGTCAATTATAAATGTAAAAATCACAACTATGTTCAAAAAATCTGATTTTTAAAACTATTTTAAAAAAATTATGTCAATAAAATTCGAAATATTATTTCTGAAATTTCAAAATATTTTTTCCATTTTATATTTTGCTTAATATCATGAAATTTTTAAATGACTAAGCATTTTTCATCTTTAAAATTAAAATAAAAATTATTTTTGTAAATTATATTTTTTATTGATCACATTCTCATTTATTTCATCTTAATTATAAAAGATAAATATTTTAATAAGACTGTAAATACTCAAAATTATAAAAAGCTATTCATCTACATATTCTCTGAAAAATACATTGAATTAAAATATTTCATACTTTTGATATATTTTATTTTCGTATTTTATGGAAACATCTAAAATATTACATATATGATAATAATTTTTACTTATAAATAAATGATATTATCCATATTTAAATGATTTTCTAGTTATGTAAAATATAAATAAAAACATATCTGTCATTATTCTCGAATTTATTTTATTCTCAAATATTATTGCCATTTATATAAAAATTATAAATAATATATTTATCTACAAAATAAAATTATAAAGAAACGATAAAATAAATTGATAAATGTTCATATATTTTATTCAGAAAATATACGATTAATTACCTTATCATTATGAATTTTTGTACAATTTTGATATTTGATTCGATAAATGTGATACATTATTATTTTTTTTATATTATTATTTTCACCACTATAAAAATTCATCCAACAAATACGAAAAATCTTCTCAAGGTAATTAAATAAATTAATAACTCTTGATAAAATTCGTTATTAAACATGGTATGCGTAAAATTATTATTATTGTATTTTTATATAATTATTTATTTCAATTAAATGAAGTTTTGAACTTATGATTATTTTAAATTTGACAATTATATTTATATCTTACAAAATATATTATAATTTTTATGAAAAATTGTATTTAATTGATTTTCAAATGAATTATTGAATAAAATACCAATCTATTTATGATTTTTAAATAAATAGAAAAATCGACTTAAAAAATATTTTGTGTTAAAAATTTTCTTTATATCAATGATATAAACAAAACGTATTTATAATTGTGTATCTAATCTAATAATAAACCTATAAGTATTGACGTTTTTTTTGAATTATTAAACAAGAAAATCTTATCAGAGTAATATAGTTTGAATACTAAGTATTTTTAAATAAAATTAAAACCAAATGAAGTGTATGTGAATCAGTATTTTTATATTTTAAATCATAAAATTCATACATAAAATATTTGTTTTAATTTTGAATTTTAACAATTTAACATACTAACATGAAAAAATATATCAATGAAAATAAAAGTTGTAATATTAATTATTTGTAAGTATAATTTAATTAATAGTCTGAATTTTAATTATATATAACTCAAATATTGAACATTTCTATCAATCTTAAACGAATTTAAAAATAATAAGCCATAAAGAATATTTTTACTTTATTTCATGTCATACAATAATATTGCATCAAATAAATAAAATGAATTTGAGTAATAATATTAAAAATAAATAATATTATATTTCCTTTTAATAATTACTAAAATACAACTTAAAAAATAATCTTTAACCTCATCAATTTATGAATATTTTTCTCATTGATTAAATTGTTTTTTGTTTCAAATATAATCGAAATATATAATATTTATGACAGATTTTTATGATTAATTTCTAAATGAAAAATATTTTTAAAACTTATACCTACAGTCTGTTATTTATCATTTTCTAAATTAAAAGATACATTTATTCTGTGAATTTTTTATTTCTTTACTATAAATATGATTTAGTTTTCTGATAAATGTGTATTTTCAAAAGTTACTTTCATTAGTTAAATAAACACGGTTGAATAATTGTTCAATATTTCATTTTAATTGATAACATGAATATTAAAATTATTTTTCTAAAAATTACAATAATTATCGATTATTCTCATTTTAATTGTTTGACAATATATGATAAAATATATGGTGAGAGTTTAGAATATTAAGACATCATTTAATGTAAAATTTATTGTTTAAATATATTTAAATAATTTTATTTATTTTCAATTTTTCAAGATAAAAACTGTTATTTAAAATCTTTGAAAAATTTTATATTATTAAAAAACTAATATATATTTATATTATCTATTTAATTAAATTATTATTATCATGTTTCTTCGATTTAAATATGTCAATTTACTTTAACAGATGTGATATAACTGTTTGGATTTACTACGAAAATAAATAATTTTTTATTTTGTATGATAAAATTTCAAAAATCTATCATTTATAAATGATTCAAAACAAAAAAATTTTACCAGATATTTTTCATCTATAAAACCATATTTTATAAAAAACAAGATTCAACCAATTAGTTGTCATGAGAATCAAATTATTCTATTTGATATCTTTATCATCAAGTTGAAACCAGTATATATGAGATCTATATCAAATTATTTTTTATTAAATTGAAATAATACTTTTTAAATGTATTTGAATTTTTTAATCACTGTATGATTGTACAAAACATTTTTAATGTGAATACTTTTAACTTAAATATTTAAAAAAAGTGAATTTTGTTTTAAAATATATTTATTGTGTTTACCATGGATATTATTTGCAAATATCAAAATATTTTTTAATTTTTGATTTTTCAACAAAATAAAAAAATAAAAATTCTAAATATCTGTGTTTAAATTAAGATACATGGTTTTTTTTAAAAATGTATCTCATTTTTTTTTAATGATGTTTGAAAAAAATGAATAATTTATACACATATACATTTGATCACACTAAATTAAAAAGAATATCTATCTCATAAGAATTATTTCGATTAGATAAATATATAGCTTAAAAAATTAAATAAAGAGTTGAAAATTCATAAACGTTACATAATATGTTATATTCTAATGATTTTAATAATTATCGTTAATTTTAATAAATATGTATTTTTAAGAATTATTCTCGTCAGATATTCGATACATAAATATTGAAATTTTACATATAAAACAACATCCCATCAAAATAAATAAAAAATTTTTGTTGAATATTTATTATAAACATAAATATAATGCTTTCTTTTTATCTTAATCTGTGAATAAATAAAAATAATAACCTGTTAGGATTTACTAATTATAGAATGACTTAAAAATTTTATTAAAAAACATTAGAGATATTTCAATGATATTTATTACGAAAATTTTTAAATTTTAAATGCCCATTTTATTTTGCAATATTATATATTTTATGCTGTTCAACAACTAGATATATTTTGGATTATGACAAAATTTTCTTTTGTTCATCAGATTTCATTCTATAATTAATATATTCGAGATATATTTTTAATTTAGATATAATACGTCAACTTGAAAAGTTTAGATATTATTTAAATTTAGGTTTCGTAGCTATACCCATTATGCTTTTAAAATTTCAAACAGATGATACAAATTCATTTACATTTTAAAATTTATCAGATATATCATTAGAAACAGATCTTAAATAGTTTTAAAACTAAATATGTTAACTCAATGGTGTCTTAATTTTCATCATGAATTTTACATTTTTAACATATTAAAATGATAATAAACTTTTAAAAGTAAATCGCAATGAATTACTTGATAAATTGAAATTCGAATTTATTTAAAAATAAAATTAAAATTAATTCCTAATAAACCTCCAAAAAAGCAAAACAACGATATGCTACATTCAGGTTTATCTACTTTAATTCTTCAATGTATTTAAATCTTAATATTGTTGAATAAATAACATTTTTATATCGTTATATCATTTTTAATCCTTTAATACATGCGCAGTAAATTACAATTGATTTAAGAAATAAAATTCTCTTTTTAATAATAATGATATGATCAGATAAGTGACAAAAAATAGTTTATATTTTGATTGGTAAAACAAAAATATGCAGAAGAGTATATAACCTATGAGTTTGAAGCAAATTAACATCAATGCTAATTTCACTCATATGAAACACTCTGGGATGAATAAAATATCCAAATTATATTTTTGAATATTTGATTCAAATATAGATATAAAATCTTGTTAATACTACGATAAAAAAATTCAAAATATGTCATTTTACAATTAAACAAACTTTAATTGATAAATATGTTAAATATGTAAAGTATAAGGATAATATATAATCATATTAAAATATTTATCAGTGAAATTTATAGAAAATATTTACTTCTTAAACATATTTATTTAATTTTTAAATATTTTTAATATTTTATAACAAAACAAGTTTTCGCGTTTTTGTTGATTGTTCGCTTTATTCTAATTTGTGTTGAATCCAACACATTTTTCGATTCACTTCGTGTTTTTAATATAGGCATACAATAAATATATTTTGGTCAATAAAGTATTTTTTGAGATATTAATATGATATTTGTGGATTTAATCACTAAAATATTTTTTTAAATTTGCGCATGTTCAAATTTTGAGTTAAAACTTCATGTTATTTAAAATATGTTAATACTTCTTAAAATTATAAAAGATATAGAGAATTTTAAGTTTTATTTTATAAACCTATTGATGTGTAAAATACTGAAAAAATAGTTTTAAGCCAATTTGAAAAATAATTAAATGTATTTTATATTTTATTTTGGCTATATGATATCATTTTATTTTAATTTGTTACTTTTAGTAAATAATTTATTTTATAATCAAGTATAAGCAGAAAGGCTGATGATTTGAAATATTATTCGCATAAATTATTAAAAAATATAATATGGTTAATGTTATTCAGTTTATTTATAATTAGTGTTATAAAATATATATCAATGTTATTATTTGTATATATTCATATTTTTATCGATTTATAAATTATATAAATGGTCGTCAAATGAGCTAACTAAAGTTTAAAAAAAATAATTTTATTGAAAATAAAATTAAAATACACAACAATAAAGTAAATATACTGATTGTTTTACAAGATATAAAATGATATAAATCTTCTTATTTATAAATTTTGATCATATTGTTTTGTCTACAAATGAGGTTATGTTTAAAAATATGAAATAAAAAAAGAATATTTTTTATAATAAACAGTATATATGAGAAAAATTACTGTTTTTGATAGATAAAAAAATATCTTTTATTCAACAATTTTTAAAAATCATAATAATTTAAATTATATTTTTTGAAATTTTGTTACTTTCATGTTTCGTCTGAAAAATATAAAAAGAAAGATTTTGTTTAATATTTATTTAAAAAATTAAAATTACTATTGTTAACACTCTTTAAATGAGTAAATATATAATTAATTATTGAATATATGTTAGTATTTTATTTTACATATTTTTGAAATAAATTTATATCACATATACTTTATATCATTAATATTGATTTCATTAAATACGTTCTCATCAATCTATTATCATTAAGTATAATATATCCATTTAGTAAATGTAGGATTATTATTTAAGTAAATAAACATAATTTATAAATTCTTTACAATTAAGTCATTTAAGATTTTTACATCATTTTTCACCTGTCTTTTTTTAATCCAAATTAAATATATATTTAAAATATATAACAAAAATATAATATAAAACGACAAAATTTTATTGTCATGATAGTTGAAATAAAATCTAATATTAGGTATATAGTAATCTTCTTTATTTTATTAAGAATAATATACATCTGATAAATAATCACAGCTATTTATTTTGATCAAATGAGATCAACGAAATTTATGTTTAACAGAATTAATAAAGCTTAAATCTAATAATATTAGGATATATTATTTGAGATTCTTTTAACTAAATATATCAAAACAATTAATGGAAATTGATTCAGTAGAATTCTCACCTCAAAATGAACCAGTCGATCAAATCAGTGTGATAAACATTGCTCAATCATCAAGAAAAAAATTATTTTTCAGAATAATGAAATATGGTATTGAATTGAATTAATTATAGTATCCTCTATTTTCTTATTACTATTAACACATATTTTTATCTGTTTGTTTGCCTTGTTTATCAAATGGTATCCAATAATTTATTTTGATTCAATTTTCGCAATAATTACAATCAGTAATACTATATGTGCATCTTTGTTGTTTTTGGTAGCATATTTTTATGAAGATTTTAAGATATCAAAAATTTCATTTCTGTATTTTTTATCATTAAAATTAGTTTAATTTGCATTCTATTTCTAATTGGTATGTTTGAATTTTTCTTTAATTCAATCATATTTTATTTTCTTTCGAACCAATTATATTTATATCACGCCATTATCTACAATCAGCTTACTCAAATTGGATGTACAGTTGGCTCATACATAATAGGGACTGAAAAATTATCAAATGGAATCAACATAAAAGCTATTGTTATGTTTATAGGTCTAACAGTTGCATATTTATCATTATTAATAACGTTCTTTATTGATATCAATATTTTTAAAAAGATAAATTTAAATTTAAAATATACGATAGTATATTATGTTTATATTTATATCATGTTTATTATCTTATCCATACATTAAAAGTTTCGAGGTATTATTTTTGAGTATAAATTGCATTTATAAATTTTTAACTCTTATAATAAATAATAATAATTTATTTATGTTCATAAATTAATAATATTAAATTCAGCTTTATGTTATCAAGTATGATTCGATTCATTATTAACCAAGAAACCTTTTCAAGGTTAACCTTAAGTATGATATTTTCTTTTCCGATTACATGTATTTTATTAATATATACAATAATTTCATTAAGATATGGCGTAGTTGATGATCTTTTAACTTTTAACTGTTGGATAATCATATTATTCTTTTGTATGATGTCTATATTTGTGACTTACATAGTTCCATTTTACTTTCAACGAATACTATCGCGAATGATCGAAGACTGCATATATCCTCTGCGAATTGTTTTTGGAATAATTGTTTCATTCTTTATACTTCATGAAAAATTATTGTTTCCACAGTATATTTTATTTGGATTAGCTATGTGTGGATTTATTGTAAATATTATTTGCAGAGTTATGTATGAAATGAACAGGACAAATTAACATATAAAATCTAGAAATCTAGATATTTTGAAATCTATATATTTTACAAATAAAAATTTTATAATGCAAATATAATGCTATTTTGATAAATTTATTTGTTCTTAATTTAATAAAATTTGATTTTATAAATTCTTTATATCAGTATTTATATAAAATATATTCTTGACTTTGAATATATTAAGTGTTTATGAAATATTAAAATTTTTATTCATTTATATTTTTATTTATTTCATATATTTTTCTTAAATAAAATAAAGTTGAATTATTATTACAATAATAATTTTTGAGGGTCATCGCTGTTTTTATAAATTGATTATTAATATATGTTTTGGATTATTGTATTTATCTCTTAAATAATCGTATTTAATTTTATTTCAATTACTTTTAAAACGACTTGATTAATTGTAACTATAAAAAATTTCATTAAAATTTCACTTATCATCAAAGAATAAGCAGTTTTCATGTAAATTTCATATATGGTTAGTTTTTTCTTTTTCTTCAAATTTATCTATCATTCAATTTTAGTGTAAATATAAGATTTTATATGTCCTTAGAACACTTGAATTTTTAAAAACATCAAATTATGTTTATTTGATATTTCAAATATAAAATGACAAAACTAAGGTTAATTTTCATTAATTTATATATTTACGTTTTACAGTTTAAAAAATAATTAATTATCAACATGCAAAAGATTGAGAAAATAAAGTTTTATGTTAATGTTCAGGTAGAGTAGTATTTTTAAGAGTATAGAAAGATTTTTAAAGAAAGATATTATTTTCATTTACTGTTTTGAAAATTTTTCATATAAATGTAAATAATGAAAATTTTATGAATAATTATATTATTTGATACATTTAATGACATATTAATATGTTTACGTTCATTAAAATATCATACAAGGATGCTATGAATCACATGAATTTGAGATTATTATTTTTTTGAATTCTTTGATTGGAGTGTAATATAATAATTATTAGCTCATCAATAATTTGAATAAAAAATTAAAATAAATTTTGAGTATATTTTCTCAAATACATCCAGTATAAGAAAATTAGATTAATTATTTTCATATCTTTATGGTTTTCATTTTCTGAATTATTTTAACATGAATAAACATGATATAATATTAAAAATATTTTTGTTTAAATCGATATTTTTGAAAAGTCAACATAATCTGTTTCTGTATAACTGATATCGTTTATTTGATGAAGTCATTTAACAATATTATATGAAATAAATTACATTTTTGGTCATAATTATGAATCATTTCTTTTATTCGTTAGAAATTATTCAATTTTATCAAAAGTATATTTTTATTCATTGTAGAAAAATCTTAACAGGCTATATGGTTTATAATTTAAAATATTTTTGTGAGTTTTGGACGTCAAATAAAATTCAAAAAATGATTTTTGAATATATTTTTAAATTATATTTATTATAAATAAAAGACCATCTAATATGAAAATTTTGTAAAATAAACTTGATATTGTTAATGGTTAATATATTTTAGTAAAATTAATTTAAAATAATTATATTTTCATGAAAAATATATGTCATAAACTAATTATCGTATTCATTGAATTCTAAACTGGCAATTATTTTAAATTTAAATAGCCAATCATTTGATAATCACATTTGAATAAAGTGAAAAAAATTCTACAGCTCAATCTATACACTATTTATGATTCGTAAATGAAAATCTCCCAAATTTCATAATTTTAAAACTAAAGTGTGATTAAAAATAAGCAATAAATGAATGATAATTTGGTTATATATGTCTATTAATCAACGATTTATACTATATAATTGATATTATTCTTTTTCAATTAAAATTGTTTTGTAAAATCGAAATCGACGATGATACATCATTCATAAATTTTTCATTGTCGTAAAATATTTATCAGTTGATATGACGACAGTGTATTGATGAAAATTCATAACTATACCAAACGCCAAATTTTATTCATATTCTAATCTTGATATTATAAAAACATATATTTTTTTATTTTGAAAATTTATCATTTAACTGGCAGTGTTATTTGATCGTTTAAATTTAAATAAATTTATAATCATAAAATAGTGAAAATAACTTTCAAATACTTTACATAATTTAAAACTAAGATTGATATATATATATATATATTATGAATAGAAAATTAGTTTATGCAGTTTTCAATTTATTATTTTTAAATTGAATCAATTCAGGTTCTTAATATAAATTTATGTTAAAAATACTTAGAAAAATATTGATAAGTGAATTTATTATCCTAAAATCTTTTTTTATATGTTTGAATTTGATCAAATGTTTTTTTTACAAAAATATAGGCTATATGATAATAATGCTTGATTTTGTTTTTCTTTTAAATACAAAATCATCATTTGTTTTTTTTAATATCACATAATATTTATGAAATAAATTATAAATTTTTTAAGATAATAATTTATAACGTCTTTAAATATTGTTTTTTAACAAAAAAGAACATAAATATTATTGTAGTTACATTAATTATTTAAAATAAAATTAATAAAACATAACCTGTATTTACAATAATATTTTGAAATAATACTTCAATTATTCCTAAATTTGACATTTTTCTAACAATGAATGTTTATATCAGTTATAATATAGTGAATAAATCAATATATTTTTCAACATTGCATTTTTTGTTGATGTAATGTTTGTTTTGTCAATAAGTATTATTATATTGTCGATAAAATACAACTAGGATCTTTATGATTATTTTTTCATAATCATTTTTTATATTAGATTTTAGAATATAAGAATCTGAATTTACTTTTTATTCAAATACGAAATAGAGTTTTAAAAGATAATAAAACTGAAAATTTTAATTGAAGAAATATAGTATATAAATTAGTAGATGACAAGTATTATTTAAGATTCGATTTTGTACTTTTGGCTTGTTAATTTAATAAACGTAAAATATTTGTCACATTATCATTTTTAAAAGTATATAATCAATTTTTTAGAATTGTATTTACTTACATTTATTTCATATTCTCAAATAATAATTGATTTATTTATAGCGTTTTCCATTTTAAATATATTAAAATTTCTTTATTATCTTATAAAAATAATATATATCATTATTTGAGATATTAAAAATCTCAATTTAAGTAATATGCTATAAGTTAAATATATTATTAAAATTATTCATTGATACAATTAATAAATATGAATTAAAGTAATAAAAAAACTTTTATTTTATTACTGTGTAAATGATTGAAGATAAATTTTATATTATTTAATTAATGATGTTTCTTTTAATATGTAAATAAAATTAAGACTATTTTAGGTCTAGCATGTAATATTCGCACACACGTTTCATGATTCTTAATTTTAAAATCATAAACTTCTTAAAGTTATTTAAAATTGAAGTAATATTAATGCTTTAAATGTTTTTAAAAGCGATTAACAGAAATATATAAATTAAAAATTCTGTTTGATCTCTGAAAACATTATAAGATAGTATAAATGTTCATTATTTAAGTATAAATTATTAATTAAATTGATAAAAACAATATTCAAGAAATTTTAAATTATCTTAATGAAGTTATATATATATATATATATAGTTTTCTCAGAACTATATGATAAACAATTTCTCAAATATAAAGTAAGGAGATTATCATTATGCATTTTTAAAGGCAAAATTGTCATATTTTTATCGAAAATTCTAAATTAACATGCTATATTTATGAAAATATTTCCTTTAAAATCAAAATATAGTTTTGTGTATTTTCGAATTTTTATATCTTATCTAATTTAACATGAATTGTTTGATTTTTAAATCAATTAAAAAATCTATAAATATTTTTAATAGTAATACTATTTTAATAATGGATTTGAATAAAAATTTGCATTTATGATAATATCTGAAGCAATTTAATTTTATTAACTTTCATTGATATGATGCTTCAAAAATATATACTTGTGAGATATGCTTTAATAGGATGTTTATTTCAAAATATTATAAAATATCTAATTATCTTGTTTAAATGAAATATAACAATACCAAATTTTTAATGTAGATGTGATGTTTTACTTCTCAATCAAAATATGTCGAATTAATTTTGTTTTTCCTTCTACAAAATAAAACATGTATTTTAAATAAAAATATATCTATTCAGTATATATATTTTTAAACTTATTATTGAATATATAAACTGAATATGAAAAGAAAATTTCAAATACATGTTAATAAAAATATTTTAATTAAAATAGTTTGAAAATAATTTTATTTCATACAATATAAATTAAAAATAATCTAGAAAATAAATATATAAATTTTTTATGACAGTAATATATCAGAATGAGAGTCAATTTTTAATGTTAATAATCACAACTATGATCAACAAATCTGATTTCTCAACTTTTAACAAAAATTATGTTTTTAAAATCAAAATATTATTTCTTAAATTAAGAAAAAAAATTTTTCGATTTTATATTTTCATTTCATTACATGTAATTTTAAAAACGACGATGCATTCTTCAGCTACAAAAGTAAAAAAAATAATTATTTTTTGTAAAATATATTTTTAATGGATTGCATTCTCATTGTATTTCATCGTATTATTAAAAATAAATATTTTGAAAATACTGAATACAGTTTGTTGTTTAAAAAAATATTCATAAGCATAGTTTACTGCAAAATTTAGTGAATTAAAATATTTCATATTTGATAGAAAATTCCTAAATATTACATAAAACATTATTTTTTTATTTATAAATAAATGATTTCTATTTGTTAAAAATATTAACGAAAATATATCTGTCATTTTTCTCTTTTTTAGTTTATTTACAAATATTATTGACATTTGTATAAAATTAGAAATACAATATATATAGATAAAAATTAAATTATTATAAAAAGATAAAATAAATTGATATACATTTTTATTCAGCAAATACACGATTAATTACTTTATAATTATAAATTTTTGTACAATTTTAATATTTCGTTCGATAATTTCGAAACATTATTATTTGTTTATATATTATTATTTTGCCACAATAAAAAATCCATCAAACAAATCATAAAAATCTTCTCAAGGTAATTAAATAAATCTTTAAAAAATTCGAGATTAAAAATGGTATGTGTTAAGTTATTATAATATTTTTATATTATATTATGAAAAATATTTATTTCCATTTAATGAAGTTTTGAACTTATGATTATTTTAAATTTGACAGTTACATTTATATCTGACAATATATTATAATTTTTTAATGAAAAATTGCATTTAATTTATTTTCAAATGAATTATGGAATTAAATACCTTCCTATTTGTGATTATTCAAATAAAAATAAAAATCGACTTTTAGAATATCTGTTTTGCGTTTAGAATTTTCTTTATATCAATGATTTAAGCAAAAAGTTATTTATAATTGTGTATCTAAATAATAAACATCGTTTATTGACGTATATCTTAGAATTATTTAACAAAAAAGCTAAATAATATTAATATAGTATGAATAATAAATATTTAAAAAAATTAAAACCAAATGAAGTGTATGTTAATCTTATTTTTTATGTTTATATTAAAAAATTCATATATAAAATATTTGTTTAAATTATTAATTTTAACAAATTAACATACTATCCTGCAAAAGAAATTTCAAAATAAATAACAAAATGTAAGATAACAAATATTTTTAAGTATAATTTAATTAATAGTGTGAATTTTAATGATATATAACTCATATATTGAACATTTCCATAAATCATAAAAAGACTTTAAAAAAATAATAAGCCATAACGCATAATTTTTACTTTATTTCATGACATACAATAATATTGCATTTAATAAACAAAAAGAATTTCTTGGTAATCATAAAAAACAAATAATATGTATATTTCTTTTAATAATTATCAAAATTCAACTTAATAAATAATCTTTAACCGCATCAATTTATGAAATTATTCTCATCGATTAAATTCTATTTTTTTAATTAAAATAAAATAGAAATTTCTAATATTATGACAGATTGATTTGATTAATTTCTAAATAAAAAATATTTTTAAAACCTATACCTACAGTTTCTTATTTATCATTCTCTAAATTAAGGAAATAAACATTTATAAAGGGAACTATTTTATTTTATTTCTCTAAATATCTTAATTTTTTGATAAACTTATATTTTTTAAAAAGTTACTTTCATTAGTTAAATAAATACTTATAAAAAATTGTTCAATATTTCATTTATATTGATAACTCGAATATTAAAATTCTATCATTTCTAAAAATTATAAAAATTTTATAGATTATTCTCACGATTTAATTGTTCGACAAAATATATGAAAAATAAATTGTGAGAGTTTAGAATATTAAGACACATCAGTTAATAGAAAATTTACTGTAAAAATATATATATGATTATATTAATATTCTAATTATTTTTCTTTAGTCAGTAAAAAATGTCATTTTGACATCATTGAAAATTTTATATGATTAAAAATCCAATATATATTTATATTAATTTATCAATGTAATTTAATATATTACTATCATGTATCTTTGAATAAGATACGTCTAATTTATAATAACAGATGTGATAAAACATTTGGGATATACTCTGAAAATAATAATTTGTTAGCATGTTAAAAATATTTAAAAAATCTTTCATCTATTAATGAAACAAAATAAAAAATTCTATGTATTTATAATCTTATTTACCATATTTAAATGAAGAAAATAAAACAAAATAGTATTCACATCAATCAAAATTGTTTTATTTTATATATTATTCATAAACATGACAGAGAGATATGTGAGATCTAGATTAATAAATTTATTATTAAATTGAAATAATACTTTTTAAATGTATTTGAAATTTTTTAATCACGGTATGATTGTACAATACATTTTTAATGTAAATAATTTTAACAAAATATTTAATTCAGTGAATTTTTTTAATATATTCATTATGTTTACCTGGTATATTATTTGTAAATATCAAAATATTCTTTAATTTTAGATTATTAAACCAAATAAAAATATGAAAATTACAAATAAGTGTGTTTAAATTAAAATACATGATTTTTATAAAATGTATCTCATTTATTTTTTATGAGGTTTTAATAAAAATGTATATTTTATACACATATACATATAGTCACATTTAATTAAAAAGATTATCTTTCTTATAAGAATTATATCAATGAGATAAATAAATAGTTTAAGTAAAAACAAAATATAGATTTAAACATTCATAACCATAACATTATATGTTTTATTCAAATGATTTAAATAATTATCGTTAATTTTTATGAATATGTGGTTTTTAGAATTATCCTTATCAGATATTCGATACATAAATAGAAATTTTAATATATAAGACAACATCTGATCAAAATAAATAACATTTTTCATGTCTATTATTTATTATATACTTAAATCTAATGCTATGTTTTTATCTAAATTAGTGAATAAATATAAATAATAACCTGTTAGGATTTAATAATAATTGAATGACTTAAAATTTTTAAAAAAATCTTTCGAGATATTTCAATGATATTTATAACTAAAATTTTTAAATATAAAATGCGCATTTTATTTTGCATTGGATATATTATATGCTGTACAATGTAGATATATCTGTATAATGACAATATTTTCTTGTATATCATCAGATTTCACTCTATAATTAATATATTTGAGATATATTTTAATTAAGATATGTAACGTTAAATTGAAAAGTTTAAAAGTTATTTATATATAGGTTTCGAAGCAATACCCATAATGCTTTTAAAAATTTCAAAATATATGATACAATTTATAATTTATCAGATATATCATTAGAAACAGAGTATTAAATGTTTTAAAGCTAAATATGTTAAATTAATGGTATCTTAATTTTCATAATGAATTTAACATTTTTAAAAATATTAAAATGATAAAAAATTTATAAACTTCAAAATCGCAATATATTACTTGATAAATCAACATTCGAATTTATTTAACTTGATAAAATTAAAATAATTCAAAATACAAGTCCAGAAAAGCATAATAACTATATGCTAAATTCAGGTTATCTACTTTAATTCTCCAATATACTTAAATCTTAATATTGTAAACTGATAACATATTAATGTTGTTTTATCATTTTAACTCTATAATACATGCGTAGTAAATTACAATTGATTTAAGAAATAAAATTCTCTTTTTTAATAATAATGATATGATAAGTTACAAAAAATAGTTTAAATTTTGATTGGTAATACAAAAATATTCAAAAGAGTATATAACCTATGAGCTTGAGCAAATTCACATCAATGCTAATTTAACTCTTTTATATACCTCTACAATGAATAAAATATCAGAATAAAATTATTGAATATTTGATTCAAATATAATATAACATCTTGTAAAAATTACAATAAAAAATTATAAATATGTCATTTTACCATTAAACAAACTTTAATTGATAAAAATGTTAAATATGTGTCGTATATGGGATAATATAGAATTATATAAAATATATATCAGTTGAAATTTATATAAGATATTTACTTCATAAACATATTGAGACTTAATTCTTTTTAATATTTTAAATATTTGATAAAAAAAGTTTTTGTGTTTTTGTTGATTGTTAGATTTATTCTATGTTTGGCATCAAACACATTTTTCGATTCATAACGTGTATTTATTATTATTATCATAAAATAAACATATTTTGTCAAATTTAGGTTTTTATTTTTTGCTATGATTATAATAAATATATTGATTTAATCACTAAAATATTTTTTTAATTACACATGTTCAAATATTGAGTTAAAACGTAGTATTATTTAAATATGTTTTTACTTCTTAAAATTCAAATGAAAATTATTATTATATTTTTAATCTTGATATCTGAAAAAACTAATTTTTAAACAAATCTGAAAAATAATTAAATTTATTTTCGCTCTTTTATGTCATTATTTTTTAATTTGTAACTTTTAGTAAATAATTTACTTTGTATTCAAATTTAAGTAGAAAGACTAATGAGATGAAATATTATTCACATAAATTAATTAAAAAATATTAAAATGATTTATGTTACATTTTTATTAAAATTAGTGTTATGATATAAATATCAAGGTTATTATATGTATAAATTAAAATTTATAAATCAATATAACATAAATAGGAGTCATTTTAGCTAACTAATATTTAAAAATATATTTTTTGAAAGTAAAAATAATTAAAACAGATAATATTTAAATAAATATGCTAATTGTATAATATTATATAAAAAGATGTAAATCTTTTTAAGTATTAATAGATGTCTTGAAAAATTTGTTTTAAATACAAATGATGTCATGTTTAAAAATATCAAAAAAATTAGAAAAAAGATTTTTTATTATAAACGGTGTGTTTGAAAAAATTACTGATTTTGAGAGCAAAAAAAAGACAAATTCTCATTAATTTTTTTAAAACCATAGATTTTGAAATTATATTTTTTGATACTAAGTTAATTTCATGTACTGTCTGAAAAATATCGATTCGAAAGATTACGTATTATATTTATTTAGATACTTAATATTATTACAGCTAATGCTTATTTAAATGAGTAAATATATTATTATTTTTGAATATAAGTTAATATTTATAATCAACATATGTTTAAAATAAATGATCACTATCCAAAAAACTTATATATTTATTATTGAATTCATAACATTTGTTCTCATCAATCTATTATTATTAATGTTTAATATCTTTTTTTGTAAATTTATAATGATTGATTTATGTTGATAAGACATAATATTTTAATTCTTTAAAATTGCGTCTTTTAGATTTTTACATAATTTTTAACCTGTATTCATTTGATACCATATTCAATATATATTTAAAATATATTAACAAATATATCTAGAATATAATTTAAAACGACATCATATTTTTCATGTTATGATAGTTGAAATAAAAAAATCTAATATTAAGTATATTGTAATATTCTTTATTTTTTTAAGAATAATATACATCTGATAAATAATAATCACAGTTATCAACTCAATGAAATTTTATGTAAAATAGTAAAAATAAAGTCACAATCTGATAATATTAGAATTTGTATTTTTAGATTATTCGTTAACAAATATATAAAAATAAATAATGAAAATTGATTCAGTAGAATTGTCAGACATAATTGAACCGGTCCATCATATCAATGTGATAGACATTGGTCAATCATCTAGAGGAAAAATATTTTTCAGAATTATAAATTATAGTATGTAATTGAATTGATTATAGTATGTTCTACTTTCTTGTTGATATTTACCCATATTTTTATGTGTTTATTTGCATTGTTTATCAAACGGTATCCAATAACTCATTTTGATTCAATTTACACAATAATTCTATCAGTAATACTATATGTGCATCTGTGTTGTTTTTGATGGCATATTATTATGAAGGATTAAAGATGTCACAAATTTCATTTTCGTATTTTATAAAATTTAAATAAGTTTAATGCTCATTCTTTTTTTATTGGTATGTGTGAATATATCTATAATTCACTCATATTTTATTTTTAACGAGCCAATTTTATATATATTATGCTATTATTTATACTCAACTAATTCAAATCGGATGTACAGTTGGCTCATACATAATAGGGACTGAAAAATTATCAAATGGAATCAACATAAAAGCTATTATTATGTTTATTGGTCTAGCAGTTGCATATATATCATTATTTATCACATTCTTTATTGATAAAAATATTATCAAAAAATCAAATTTAAATGCTTCGAAAGTTTATATAGTTATATCTATATTATATTTATTGACCTATCCAATCTTTAAAAGCATAGAAGTATTATTTTTGAGTTTATATTTCATAAATACATAATTTTTAATTTAGAAAAAATACTATATTTATTATAATAAATAAATAATTTTAAATTCAGCTGAATGTTATCAAGAATAATCCCGATTCATTATTAACCAAGAAACCTTTCTCAAGGTTAACGTTAAGTATGATATTTACAATTCCGATTTCATGTATTGCATTAATATCTCCAATAAGTTCAAATAAGAATGGCCTTGCTTATGATCTATCAACTTTTGAATGTTGGACAAACATAGTTCTATTTTGTATGATGTCTGTATTTGTAACGTACTTAGTTCCATTTTACTTTCACCGAATATTATCAATAATGATAGAAGACTGCATATATCCCATTCGAACTGTTTTTGGAATAATTGTTTCATTCTTTATACTTCATGAAAAATTATTGTTTGCACAATATATTTTATTTGGAATTGCTTTGTGCGGATTAATTATAAATATTAATTTCAGAGTAATTTACAAAATGAACAAGACAAATTAACATAGAATATCAAGAAATTTAGATATAATTTGACATCTATACATTTTAGACAAATAAAAATTTTATAATGCATAAATAATGCGTTTTTAATTTATTAATTTTTTCTTAATTTATAAACTATATATCCTTCTTTTTTAAAATAAATTCTTGCCATTGAATATATGATATGTTTCTGAAATATTAAAGTTTTTAATCATTTTATATTTTTATTTATTTCAGATATTGGTTCTAAAATAAAATTTAGTTGAGTTATTATTACGATAAATCATTTTTGAGGTTCATAACTGTTTGTAAAAATTTTTTTAATATATATTTAGCTTAAAAGTATTTTTTTCTTTATATTTCGTACTTAATTTTATTTCAAAAACATTTAAAACGATCTGATTAATTATCACGAAAAATAATTCACTAAATTTTCACTTAATATCAATGAAAAACTCCTTTTAAATGTAAATTTTATATGGTTAAATTTTTCTGTTTTTCTTCCAATTTATCTATCATTCAATGTTATTTTTATTATTAGATTTTTAATGTCATAAGAAAACTTGTATTTTTAAATAACGTCAAATTATGTATATTTTATATTTCAAATATTCTATGATAAAATAAAGGTTATTTGTTTCATTAATTTATTTATTTACATTTTAGAGTTATAAAAAATATTTCATCATCAATATACCACAAATTGAAAACATAAATTTTGAATGTTAATGTTCAGAAAGTGTCGTATTTTAAAGAGTATCAAAAGAATTTTAAAGAAAGATCTTATATTCATTTATTGTTTGTAAAATTTTCATATAATGTAAATCAATCAAATTAAATGAATAATTAAATTATATGATACATTTCATGTGTATTTATATGATTATGTTTATTAAAATATCAAATGGACAATGATGAAACACATGAATGTGAGATTTTAATGTAGTTGAATATTTTTTTGAATGTATATACTAATTATAAGCTCATCAACTAATTTGAATATAAAATTAAAATAAATTTGAAAAGTATATTTTCTCAAATATAACAAATATATGAAAATAATGTTAATTATTTTCAGAATTCTTAATTGTTATCTAAAAATATTAAAATGTTTTTCATTTTCTGAATAATTTTACATGAGTGAATCTTGTATAATGTCTTTAAATATTTTTGATAAAAGTCAATGTTATCATTTTCTTTTAAACTCATATCGTATTTTTCAGAAAGTCATTGAATAATATTATATAAATAAATTACATTATTTATTATCAAATGTTTAATCATTTCTATAATTCGTAAGAAATTCAACAATTTTATCAAAAGTATATTTTTATTCGTTCTAGATAAAATCTTTAAATGCTATATTGTTTTGATTTCATATATTCAAATTTATTTATGAGTTTTATACGTAAAATAAAATTGTAAAAAAGGATTATTGTATATATTTTTAAATTATATTTTATTTTAAAATAATACCATATTATTTTAAATAAATTTAAAAATAAACATTGTCTTTATGTTTTAATTTTAAAATAATTTTTCATTATAAAATATATGTATTAAAATAATTATCGTATTAATTGAATTCTAAACTGGCTATTTTTAAGATGTAAATTGCCATTTAATTGATTATCACATTTTAAAACAGGAAAAAAAATTCACAGATTAATCTATACATAATTATGATTAGTAAATGAAAATCTATAAAAATGCATTATTATATAAGAAAAATGTGATAAATATATACAATAAATCAATGATAATTTGGTTATATATGTCTATGAATCAACGAATTGTTCAAAATAATTGATATTATTATTTTTTCAATAAAAATTTTTTTGTTTAATGAAAATAGATAATTATAAATCATTAATAAATTATTAATCGTTTTAAAATATTTATCAGTTGATATGATGAATGTTAGCCATGTAAAAATTCATAACAATACCAAACACCAAAAGTTTTTTATATTCTAATTTAGATTATAAAAACATATATATTATTTTTGTTTTGATTATTTATCATTTAACTTACAGTGTTATTGGATCATTATAATTATAATAAACATGAATTAATTGTCAAAAAATAGTGAAAATTACATTCACAATCAAAACACAAATAGAAAATATGAATGATATTATATAAAATAAATGAAGCAATTCCTCGACAAAGTAATTCATACGCTTTAAAGCACATCAAAATTTGTAAAATAAACCAATATTATAAATAAATTTAATTATTTTATACTTATAAAATTTATTTTATAGATAAGGTTTATTTACGTATAAAACAATTAGTTATAAATTAATATATGTATATAGATAATAAATTTATTTATTTAATAATATAATATTTAATGAAATATAAATAACAACTCTAATTTTATAAAATATATAAGTTTTACATTTATTAAGTAATTATATTATAAAAATATTTTTTAACTTTATCACATTATTTAATAATTACTATGTTTTTAATTTAATGTATGTTTCATTGTGAAACCGAAGATAAATTTTAGTTTATACAAAAAAATATCTTTTTTATAATATCAAATTTTATCTTTGCCTTTAAATGTTTTTTATCAAGTAATTTGAAAATAACAGAATAATTCATCATTTATTTTTAACTCTTTCATCGATAATATAATTTTTTATAAATGATTAAAATTTATCAAACGAATATTATTTTTCGGAAATATATTTATTTCGCATTCGATTATATTATAATTTTTTTTCTAATATACATAAAAATTGTCCTAGTTTTAAATTTTTAAAAATTTTCATGAAAAGATTATTTTTGTTATTTGATCAAGCTTAAAATACAAAAAAAATTTAGTATATATTATAAACTATTATTTAAAAGTATTTGTATGGGTTTTAAAGTAATTTATTTTAATAATGTTTGATTTAAGAACAATGTTAAAAATTCAATCTATAAAATTATTATTTGTAATATAATATATTTTAAAAATTTTAATATTATAATTTACATAAACATATTTTGACGATTTTTTCAATTAAAACATATCTTGATATTATTCAAATAACTTCGTTTAGAAATTACAAAATTATAAATATTATATACACAAACAAAAATGTTTCAAAAATTGTTTTATTATGTTCTAACATTAGAATTTTAACAAAATAAATTTCTTTTAATATATATTTATTTCCCATTAAATATTCAAGGATATATATTCATTATCATAAAATATTTAAATGATTAGAAGATTAAATTTAAGATATATAAATGAAATATATATCAAATTGATGTAATACAAATTTTCATTCCTTTATAAATAACAATGTGTTAATTTATATTTTAAAAATATGACAGATATATTTTATAAAAATAGATTTTGAATTTTTTAAATAGTTATCAAAATCTAACAAAAAATTAAATATTTTTAGATTCAACTATATTATTTTTAAATTTAAAGTTTATAACTATGGAATCATCTTAATATAAATAAACATCATTTTGGAGCAAATAAATCGGTTAGTCAAAATTATTTCTTCATCAAAACATGAAATAATATATTCATTATCAATTATAAACATTCAATAAAACAATAAAAGAGGATGAGTTGTTTAAATATCTAAAAATAATGAATATTAATTATAAAAAAATAAGAACTGAGAATCATCATAAGTATAGATCAAATAAAGAAACTACATTTAAGATAAATTATTTATGGGCTATAGATAGTTTTGTAAAGCCTATTTAATTTTTATAGCATAGGAAATAATCTAAGTTCATTTATTTTCAAAGAAAAAAGTCCAAATAATAAATTCAGAACATGTTTTAAATTAAAATTGGCAAATACACTTCTCTTGAATAGTCAGAAAAAGCTAAAAATATTAAGATTTATCCTATTGAATTTTTAACGAATTTTAATAACATTATTAATTTTATAAAATGAAATTTAATAAAACTTTTATTCAAAATTTAGTAAATAATATACTGTTTAAAATTTAAAAATTTCTTATCATTGAATGATAATTTAAGATCATTTCTAAAATTTTCATTTCATTTATATAAATTTTTATATATCTTGAAATGATATTTTTATCTCATCATTTATCATAGAATATAATTTACATATCCTTTTGAACATAAAATAAATATTTACTGGCTCTATCAAAAATGATTTTGCTATTTAAATATTCATTTCGTATCATCAGATTGAATAAATTAATTTCTATTTAGACCAAAAATTTTAATTTTAACTGTGTTGGTATGATATATTAATTTTAAAAACATTTGAAGAACGTTGATAGATTTTTTACATGAATTTCAAAATTATATAATATCTTCTAATGCATAAATTTTCATTAAAACAAATATCTCAAAATTGTCTGTGTTAATTAAATAAAGTATATTAATGTCGTAGATTAAATATATTTTAAAATCAAAAATCGTTTTAAACAGCTTTATAATTCAATTGTTTTATAAAAGTAAAAATTTCTCAAATATTTCACGAATTTAAATAAAAATCTCTGAATCAAAATTTTATCAAATTTAAATAACAATTACCTGATATAATCAATTATTTATTTCCCAAGAATATGATTTATAATGTTAGAATATTAGATTTATCAAAATATATTTTCAAATAAAATTAAATGAGTTATTATAAATCTTAAACTTTATTATTTCAAATATTTTTGTTTATATACAAAAATAACAAAATGAAAAAATACAAAATTTTATCCTAAGAAAACATATAAATATTTATTGATGTATTTAAATCATTGAAATTAATACTATTATAAAAATAAAATATCACTTTATATTGTGTATAATTTATATTATTTTATGATCAGTTCTTCTCGATATTTTTATTAATCTCAGAATTATAATGAATATTATTCTATAAATTTTTAATATTATATTCATCTAATGATACAGAATTTCCATTTATATTTTTTATTCAATCGTTCTCGGAGACTTTACAAAAATTAATATATTGATCATGTATAAACCATTAAAATCTATTTATTTCAAAATATTAATTTTTAAATATATTTAATACCTTTTATTTTTAACAAATTATATTCTTAGATGAATGTATTGTTATATTTTTATTTTCATCTCTTCAAATGTGTTGCGATCAAAGTTTAATTACAGCTAATTTAGTTATTCGATAAATTGATTAATAGACAACAATATTTGCAAGTGTTAAATATAATTCTGAACAATAAAATAAAATATTAAATCAATGAATAACTGACAAATGTTCTAATATTTATATGTTTCCTTTGAGATTAAAAATTATTTTATTTTTTATACACCATTTATAACTTATTACTGGATATTTCCTCATAATTTTCATTGATATGATTTTTAATATTCCATCTTATTTGTTAATGTAACAAAAACAGATGAATAATATACAATTTTTAAAATAAAAATTTATCGTTTGTTTAATTTAAATAGATTCATTAATTTTCACAAAATATCAATGTTTCGAATTATAAACACATGTATTTAGATATTTATTATATTTTTTAAAATTCTCAATTATATATATATATATATATGTATTTTGTATTGTAATATGTTAAAAAATATCACAATACATATCCACATCAAAATTTATTTTAAATATATTGAAAAAATTAAAAAATATATTAATATAAATCTAGATTTTTTTGAAAATTAATCACTTGGTAACATTCAAAAAATATGATATTTATCAACATATTTTCTAAAATATATAATATGTTGCTGATATTATTTATGTTATCGATTGTACGTTTTACACAATATATACTCATCGACTTATGAATGGTTTAAAATTTTAAATTAACTTAATTCTATTCATTTTAAATATTATATTTATGAAATGAATGTAAAAGATAATTTTTAAAATTAGAAGTCTCTGAATTTAATTCAATATCTTTATTCGAAAAATATACATAATTTTAAAAATATAATTCTATAGAATTTACAATGTAAAAATATCGAGTTTTAGTTTTATACAATCATCATAATTAATTTGAAACTGTTATATTCCAATATACAGAATAATCTATTTGAGACAATATAAATATTATTTCAAATAAAAGAGTTATCTTATTAACATAATTTTCTGAGTTAATTCTTTTTTTAATGTGATATTTAACATTTTATCTCAATATTATTTTGAGAATAATAGAAGAATTTTCATTTAATTATTTATGAGATGATATACTTTAAATCATTATTATTCAAATAAAATTTTAGATGTATAGGATATTTTACTGAATTTTATATAAAATTTTTGTGATATCTTTGACTCATTCATATTCTTACTATCAAATATAAAAAGGATAAAATATTTTATTTTTTATGAAAATTAATTTAATTTATCATAAGTTATAACCATTGCATTTATTCAACCAGTGAATACATTACCCTACATCACTGTTGTAATCATGGATGTTTTTAAATATGTATATCTAGTAAACAGTTATGAAATTAAAATTTTAAATAACATAATTTTTTTCTCAAATCCTTATAAAAATAAAACATAAAATATAATTTAAATAGATTTTAGCAAAAATACATATTTGAGTAATAGAGCTAATATGACATTTGATAAAAAATCGTTTCGACACAAATAATTAAATGAATAAGAAATACATTTAATTCGATATATTGAGTTATCATCAAATCTCATTTTTATATTTTATCTTGTTTATAAATTTTTTTGTTATATAAATGACATATATCTGAATATTCTGAATATGATTACTTCTCAATTTTTAAAATGATAAACCTCTGTTTTTTTAAACATATATCTTTTAATTTAAAAATTCACTGCATTTTAAAATTTAATAATGTAATTAATTTTCATATAAGTAATCACACTCATTAAATATAACCAAAATGAGAATAACTGTTTTATTACTATTATATTATATGAAATGATTTGGTTATTATTCAATATATATTTAAATATTATTCAGAAAAATAAAGACAAAACATTCTATTGTCTCAAAGTATTTTAATAGATATCATTTTAAATGTTTTTATCAAAAATAGTTTATTTATATCAGAATGTATTATAATAAATTCTATCAAGTTGTATAATATTAGTTTATGCAACTAATAGAAAAAATTCACAATGTTTCTTTTTTATAAACAAAGAAATTGATTCTTAGGTTTGAACAATATCATAAAAACATAATCAAACATTATACAAATTATAAAATAATCTATTTTTTGAAGATTAATAATAAAAGAATTTGTTTTTAAGGAATATTTTATGTTATTTAAATGTTAATTAATAAATTAGAATAATTAATGGGCAATATTTAAACTGTATGACTACTTTGAATGTAATCACAAAAAATAAAATCATCACAAACAGATTAAATTAATAATTTTGATAAATTTTAAAAATATCTTAATAATTTATTAACAGAAATACATTCATAGTTGATAATTAAAATTTATTTGATAAATATTTTTGCATCACTCTTCAATTATCATTTCACAAATAAGATTAATATTCATTAAAATGGTTAAATGTCTCTTGTATATTTACGATCATTTGAGTTGATTTATTAATGTAAAGTATTTATCACTCTTAATTTTACATAAATAAAGATTGAATAATTATAAGTTTCACAAACTTAAATAGTTTTTCAAATATATAATATATCTAGTATATGTTATGAAATTTGGAAATGATATAACTTTTAAATGTATAAATTAAACTAAATTCAAGTTGTGCGTTTTTTTATAAATGTTTAAATGAAAAATATGGTAAATCATATTCATTTGAGTAATCTAGAGACTTATGTAATATATTTAAAAATGAATATTCATTATAAATTGATTTTTATTCATAAAAATTACGAAAAAAACCTCAAATATTCACAATAAACAATCATACGTTATCTATTAATTATAAGATTAATAATTTTTTGTTTCTTCATTTATCGTAAAAATTATTGTTGTAACATCTTAAATCATACTTTTTTCTTTGAATTTACTTTTACATAAAATTATTTATTTTAAAAATAGAAATCTGATAAAAATATCAAAATTAATTACATATAAATTCATTGTAATGTAAATCAAAATTTATTTTTTTTTATTTTTTTGATATTTTATGTTTATAAATTATCTTATCTTCAGTAATTTAAAATTAGAATATATGAGATTTAGAATAAAAAATACTATTTCAAATTTTTATCTTATGCAATTTTATATTTTATAATATTTAGATATCAGTTTGTAACATATAGATATTTTAATAAATTTATTTTATAATCATCTATTATCGAATTATTTTGATAAAATTTTTGAGTGTATCTTATAATACTAAAATTGAACTTTAACCACTATTTATATTTATTGCTACAAAACTATTGATTTTATTAAGTCTATTACCTGAATAACATTCAGGTTATTTGATGTATTTAAAATATTATTTCATGTACTTTTTAAAATATGCATTTTTGATTTTATCAAAATTATATGATAATAAACAACATAGAATTTATTAAGATTAGTATAATGATTAAATTTTTTTTCAATAAATGTTAATGTAAATAATATATTATATTATTCTAAAATCAGCAAAGATTCCTAAAAACTTAAGTATCTATAACTATGCTATAAATAAATTATTATTGGCTTGATAACATAATCTGATTTCTAGATTTTTTAATATACATGATAATTACCAATATAATCAAATAATAAATCAGATGATTTTTAAGGACCTTTAAATTATAAATGTTTATTTTCGTTTACGGAATAAATTTTTGTACGTTTTTCTTACTATCATATAAATTTAGATTTTAGATAGTTTTGTTTTTCACAACATTTTTAGATTTGGAGAATATCCAAAAATATCCTTCATACTTAATATCTAATACTATTGTATAAATTCAAGATATTTTAGTATTATTAAATTTTATATTGTTTATTGTGTTAGAATTTTATATTTTATAGAAAACATTTTTGATAAAAATTAAAAAAAATATATTCAGTCTGATTAATTGCGAATAAACATGAATTAATTCCTTATTTTAATTTATTTATTAGATATTTATAAAGTAACACTTTGATTCACATGATTATTAAAAAGTGATAATAATATATTCTTAATTTTGATTGATTTAAATAAGATCATTTATAATAATTTTATTTGAAACATTGATTTTTTATTTATTTTATTAATATTTGTGTTATTATACAACTTTTTGATGAGATACAGCTTTTATCAAATTTGCATTATTTTTTATCAATTAAAAATATCCTGAATAATTTTAAAATTTCTTTATAAATATATTTGTTTTAAATATATATTTTATCATTTGAAGTTCTAAAATTTATTATTTTGTTTTATCTCTTTGAAATATATCAAAAATTTAAGATTTTGAATTTATAATACTGACATATAAAATTAAATTATTGATTGAATTTTATAACAAATATAAATACTTTTTAATTAATGTTTGTTAAAAGATTTAATGATACGTAATAAAATACATAAATTAATCTTGAGAAAAAAATTATAAATACCATCCCACAATAATTCTTTCAATAATTTTTCATTTTTTTCAACTTATAAAAAATCAGATAAATTTAAGGAAATTTGAGATGTGTTCAAATACTGTTTATATTGCAAATATAAATTAGATTAGAATGAATTATATATTTTTATTTTAGATAAATAATACATGAATCAATTCTTATTTTATTATAAAAATATTTTAATGTTTTAAAATATAGCCAAAAAACTTTTGCTATGTTTTTTATTCAGATCAATGAATAGTTTATTAGAATCTACGAACTTCAATTTTTAACATAGTAATTACGATGTTATTATGTTTTATATAAATGTACGACAAGAATCATTCACAAATTTTTATAGATTATAGAACAAATGAATTTTGAATTTAAAAGTTTTCTTTCTATATAACTTACATAAAATTTATGCTAAGTTTTCTATATTCGTAATTGGTTAATTAATCTTAAAATCTCTCCTTAATTTTCTGTTTGATATAAGGATTATTAATTTTTAATATGTATTCCTTTATAATCAAACTGTAAAAATTTCTAAATGTTTAAAAATAAAATTATCGATATTGCAAGGTTATGCAATTTCAATTATTTAATAAATTATTTACATCTTATACGATCAAAATGAAAAAAATTTCTTGATATTCATTTGATTATTTAAACAATAATTTGTTATTCATTTACAAAAATAATTAATATTTATATTTTAGATTGAGTTAATTGGTTAGGTCGTCAATTTTATTTTGTGATTCATTCACTAAGATCAATTGTAATTTAATAAGAAACAACATATTAGGTTGTTAAAATATATTCCATTAATATTAAAATTATACTGAGATGGTAAATGTTAGAAATATTTATAAAAATAAAATGATTTTATTTTTTCGGATTTAAGTTGCGTTATCTCAAATAGTTTCAAGAATGTTATTTATTTGATTTCTTGTTCCAAAAAATATTGGATGATTTAATATTTTAATAAGAAAAGATGTCTTTTCAGTAACAAGGAAATATAGTTATACCCTTATTATTTTTTATAATTACAAATATTTGATATCATCTATATTTTTATTATATTTGCTAGTCTTATTAATGTTTTATATGATTATTTTTTTATATTTAATATTAAATGAATGTATTGTACCAAAAATACTTATTATTTGGACCGATATTTGCTATATTGATACAATATTAAATTTAAATAAGATAAAGTCAGTATATATTATGCATTTTATTGGATCTAAATCTTCTGAAATATATTTAATCATAAAAATACGTTTATAATCATGAATATCGTATTTAAAATAGATGTTTAATGTTAATTTTGAGATTTTTATGTTTAGTTCATCATATTTATAAAAATATTTAAGATCTTAAACTTTTTTTATATCAAATAAAAAAATAATAGCTTATGAATCCTTAATTAGAATTTCCTAATTGACAACAATATACGATTTTACACAGCTTATATAAATCAAATAAAAATCATATTCTAAATTAGTAGATATCTTTTAGCAGCATCAAAATATCTTAAGAGATAATCTATTTCAAAATATTCATCATAAAAAGAATAATTTTATTCATTATTTACCTGCATAAAATTTAGATTTTTCATCACGATTCTTAATATTATCAATAATAATTTGAGAGTAAATATCAAAAAATTTAGATGTTTATGTAATTATCTATTCTAAAATATTTTTGAGTTCTGTAGCAATTTTTACGTTATATTCAACTTATTGTTTTAAATATAATTCAAATAGACAACTTTAGAACACAAAAAAATTTAATCATCCATTATAATTAAATTAATTGATCATATTTTTTTAATAATTCATTTTTTTCTTTATTATATAAATCTTAAGCCCATACAGAATAAGAATGAAACAACTCTTTTTTATTCTTGTGATTTATAATTAACAATGAAATTATATTTATTTAACAAAATTTATATCAGATTTTTTTATCTTCATTCTCTGGTTCAATTTTAATCATATATATCTTTATTGAAAAAAAAATTTTTTACAAAATCGAAAATTATAGTTATATAAATATTTATATATTTATGATTAAAAATATCTTGAATAAAAATATCACGTAATTGTATTTTATTTAACATAGCATATTAAATAATTAATATGATATCAAATTTGAAATGAAAACCAAAACTTGAATATTTATCGTCTGATCGATAATAGCATTTTTTATAAATATAAATTTTCAACTATAAATTGAAAAAAATAACATTTATTTGGTTTATAAAACTAGGACATATATTAATTAAATTTTTAAATCTTAAAATGTAAAAGAATTAAACATTTATATTTCTGATACATATAAAAAAATAAATCTATTTAGAATATTAAAGAAACCATATTAAACCCAAAAATTATAATTTTTTGACGTATTTTAAAATATATTTTTTAAGATAATTTAATGTGAATGAAATAAATAATAATTTTAAGTTGTAAATATTATATCAATTTAAAATGTTTTTAATTTGAGAAAAATAATATAATATTTACCTTCTCGTATAGTATCTTTCCTTCTTTTGATTTAAATTTTTTGTAATTCTATTTATGATGATATAGAATAACCTTGATTGCATTTAAAAGTTTTAAACATCAATGTGTAATTTCATCAAAGTAGATTTTTTGATTTATCATCAATAAAATTTTTTTGGCAATGATTATTTTTGTTTAAATTTACTTTTGATATATTTATTATTTACTGAAAATCTTAAATAACAAATAAAAGCATTTTTGAATATAAAAAACAATCATAAAATTTACATGTAGCCAAATTATCTGCTTTAGAATATTATAACATGGCTAGCCATTTTTATCTTCCAAAACAACATTCAAATTACAAATACAAGTTCTATCAACACATAATAACTTTCTGTATTTTTAAATTAAATTTTATTTAAAATATTATTATTTATTTAAATAATAACCTTATAAGAATGATTTCAATATTAATCATTATCATTATAAATATATTTTTAAAATGAGTATTAATCGAAGGTATATAGTAGTTATTGTTGTTAATAAAATTTTTCTTTTATTGAGAAAGCTGTTAATTTACATTTTATTCATTATCTATTTTTAATTATTCTGGTCATATTATAAAATGTTCAAAAATAAAAATTTTAATTTAAATTTTATAATAGATGTATAAATATTAAATAATTCTTAATTTTTTTAGAATTGTATGAATCATTGATAAGAAGATGTATATGTCATATTTCGTTTTAGCTTTTAAAAACATATAACCATATATTTCGATATGTATTCGTACAAAAATGAAAAATCAAAGATTTTTGGAATTTATGAAAACATATATCATCATATTTAACATTTAATGTGCTGATAGAGAAGAAAAATGTGTATTTTTACAATGATGACATTCATTTAACGTTGTTTTTTTAACTTAAGCGTTTACAAAAAATTTAGATTATTACAACATCATTCTGTTTATTGTTTAAAAAAATACTGTATCAATACTATCTCCCATTATACAAAATGTAAAACATCTTATTCTAATATGATTAAAAATGTTGATAATAATAATTATAAAGATATATATATTACAGTCTTCCCTTATATTTAAGTTACATAAAAGATTCTTTTCATCAAGATTATAATTGATCACTACTATGGTTAAATTATTTTAATTTAAACAAATATATAAAAATGAATGATTTGTAAAAATTATCTGCTATTCAATGTATTTTAAAACAATATTATTAAGAATTTGATATCACTGTATACTAACTACAAAATTAATATTAAAATTTTTATATTTATTAAAACTTATAACTTTTTATAAATGTAATTTCTTTATTTTTAATATTTATATATATATTTATTCAGTTATTGATCAAGTTTTAACTCAATAACTAATCTAATTGTCAATTTTCATAAGATGATATATATTCACTTTTTTTATTTATAAATAAACGTTATTTTCATATTTAAGGATTAAATAAATGTTCTACGAATATTTAATAATACTTATAAATAGACTATGTTGACAATAATAAGAGATATCTAAATGAATAAAAGTAAAAATAGTTCGTTTTATTAAAATAATAAATGATCAATTATTAAAAATATAGAGATAAATAAATTTTATTGACTTATAATTCAAAAATTAAGTATTTATAATTTTCCTTTGATATAAAACACTATGTTCATATATTTATGTTTATTTAAGATCATTATGATCAAAATTTGTATTTAAAAATGAAATATTAAGAATATATCGAATTCGTAAATTATTAAAATGATGTGAATTAAAATTTTTACAGTTTTATAATTATGTCTTGACATAATATAATCATAATTATGTTTATTTGAGTTTTTTTAAAATTCTCCAATCCTAAATTATATTTTTATATAATTCATAATAATTATTCAATCAACACATTTCTTAAAACTAATAGATATTTGGTACAAATGAAACAAATCTTTGGTTTTTATTTTAAATATAAATACAAACCATCTAGGTTATATCAATCAAATATATAACTTTTGGACAATGAAATAAATAAAATATAAAATTTAATTTATTATTTGATGCTCTATATGCAATGTAAAAATTATCAATATTTCTTAACACATCGACATATCAATGTTTTAAATTATAAAGGATAGTCGTGTAATATTCATAAATAGATTTGTGAACAATTTTAATGAATTTACGTGAAAAGACATTTTTTGTGTGCGTTATAATTAAAAAAGCCTTTAATTTATAGCGTTGTTCAAATTAAAAAGCAATTTTTGAAAACAAGATAACCTTCAAATAATTCAATAAAAATATAGAATTGCTATAATGTTGAATCTAAAATAACTTACACTTAAGTTTTTTTTCAAGAGATAGTATAAGAGTATGTGTATGGATTATCTATGTCTAACTTGTTTAAAATCTACAAGTTGTTTAAATGTTATCATAAAGATGGCATATGTATTGTATCTAGATTGTCACCTTAAAAATGAATAAAATTAAAATATCTGAAACGTTAAAAATTATTTTACATTTATATTATTTAATTTTTAATCAGTGCATGATGTGATATTTTAAAAATAATTTGAACTGAAAATCAATTTTATTTTTGCGTTCATTCAGATACTATCATTTTTGAAATATCATAAAATATACGTATTTGTGTCATGAACAAACAAAAATACTATTATATTGATGAATTCATAATTTTGTAAAATTATTCTTGTAGCGATATTTAAAACTATATCATAAACATAAGATTTTGTTGCCTTTTTAAATAAAATAAAAGAGGAATATAATTAAAACTTATTTCATATTATTTTTGAATGAAATAAGATAAAAATTATGCTTTTGAAGATTCATTCTTAAATTACATTAATTGTTTTTTTAACACTAAAATTAATATTATAAAATTTTAATGAGAGTGTTAATATTAATGTCATGAAATTTTAATGTTTATATATTAAAATAACGATAATTAGTCAAATACTATATTATAAAATATAGTTAATATCGATGTAGTTTCTTCCTTCATGTAGAATTTTTAATTTTAAAATTTTTGATGTTATTTTATTGAATTTTTTCTTTTAAAATAAACTATTTTATTTTATACATCAATATAAATTTATTTATTTTCATTTAAATATAAGTAAGAAAGTCAATTTTACTGTATCACGCTTTATATTATTTTAATTTTAATAAAAATTCTTTAAAGAAATAAACTATTTATTTTGATAAAAGTTTATTTTAAATCATAGATAGATGTAATGATCGAAATTAATTATAATAAAAAAAATTCAAATTTTATGATTTTATTGAATAAATTTAGCCTTTATTAAAATTACATAAACTTAACATAAATCATCATACAGATAGTGACAAAAACTTAAAACAGTATTTTTGCCAATCATTTTTTACTAATGTTTCAACAAAAACATTACATATATCATTCTATATCATAAAAAAATCAAAATAAATATTATTAATTTTGAAAATTAATTTATTTAATAAAAGTACAAAAATTTTCTGAATATAATACAAATCCTAAATTAACTATTTTCTTTCATTTTTTAATATTTGTTCCATTATATCACAAAATAATTTGTCAAATAACTATAATTGACAATAAGTCTAATTCATATTTACAGTAAGTTTTTAAATATCTTGATTCATAAAAATACATTTGCTATAAATGGGTATATATACACCTATACTCTTCATGATACAATATAAAAATGAAGTATAATAGCATCATCCAAACAAACGTATAATTTATGTAATATTTTTTAATTAAGGAAATGGATCAATTATATATATAATGTTAATATTCTATTTAATCCACGTTACATATCTTAAATATAAACTGAGCTCTTGATAATCGCTGATATCAGTAATAAACACGATCATTTGACTTAAAATAAAATCAAAAATTATTTGATTTTGATGACAAAATATGATATCACAATCCTTAACCAGAAATAAATTATATTTTTACCATTATTATATTATCACATACAATTACACGTGAATAATTTATATTTAATCCCAAGTAAATAAACATATGGTAGTGATTTGTTTTTGCTGTAACAAATCTAATTAAATTTTATATATCAAAATTATATTTATTCTATTTGATAAATGATAAATTTCATACTTTAAAATTAATTATTATTGATTAAATATTATAAAACGATTAAATTTTTGATTAATATCTTCTGTTTGAAAATTATTTTAAATTAAAAAATTACATGAGTAAATATTAAATAGTTATTACTGATAGATGAGTAACTAATAAAAGTATATTTTGAAAAATATTGTAATCTTATATTATCTATATATCAAAATGAAACAATTAATATATTTATTATTATTTTGACATATTTTTCAACTATGAAAATCAATTATTAATTTCAACATAATTTTGATCAAAAAATAGAAAGATTAATAAAATATTTGATGTAATTAATTGTTCTAAAATATGTTTTATCAATTCATAGTATAACAAATATAATATAAAATATTCTAAATAAGTTTTTTATCAATTATATTTACATAAAATATGTTCGAATATTTTCGAAATAAATTAAAAATAACGTTACTATTTCAAATTAATCAATTGATATAAATATTTTAAAGAATAGATATATAAACATAAATGGATCTAATCGACCTGTCTAAATACTTTCGTTGATGATTATTTAAATGAATAATATAATTTAGTTTTGAAAAATTTATTTAAGTGATATAGAAATGTTTTGTTTCATAATATTAAATATTATATAATTATGAATTTTTCAGTTTTTAAATTACACGTTATTAAAAAAAATTAAAAAGTCATATTTTCATGGAAAAAAGCATGTACGAAATTAGATGATTTATTACGATAGATAATTATACGTTCGATATATATTTTATAAAATTTTATCAATCTCTAAAATTATATTTGTCTATGTTTTTAAAATAATTTAATCTTATTAGTTCTTATACATATTAATAGAATAAATTCAACCACTTGTCTAAAAAGTACAATTATTTTTATTAATTTGTTCTACGTTTAATTGCAAAAAAATTTGTGTTAATTATTTCAAATCTATTTTTTATTCATTTAAATGAAAAACATATCTTCATTAAAATGTTATTCACATGTTGAGCAGATATCAAACTGTTAAATATTTTTAAATTTCAAAATCTTTTAAATGTGTGTTATTTAAAAGATGATTAAATATGGGAAAATTATGATAAAAAGGTTATACTTTTTTTAACTCATTCAAGTTATTCATCAATGTTATTGGTTTATAAAACTTATAATATAGAAAAAGCGAGTCATAGCGGTTGCAAATTAATACATAGTTTTGAAAAATTTTAACTGATATATTTCAACTGAAATATGAAAAATGTTGTAAATTTTAAAAAATAAAATTAATATTAAATCATAATATAAATTATATAATTTGAATATTAATTATATATCTGTGTAAAATTTAAAAATTCGATAAATATATTATGACACGTTTAAAATTCATTCAATTACAAAGATAGGGAATAATGAAACTTATAAAAATTAATTTTATAACCAATAAAATATCCATTGCATATCTTCAAATCAATGATGTTTGATTGATTCGACCTGCATAAATTAAAATTTAATTAATTTATATTTAACTTGTTAATGAGGAACATTTTTCATTCTTTTAGATATAAAATAATTTATTTTTAAAAAATGAAAATAAATAACAAAAAAAAATAATTTATATTAATTTCTTAAAATCATCATAAATAATATTTATTAAGATTTAAGAATATAAATATTTATCTTTATACGAAAGTTTTATATAATTTACTCAACTTGAAATCAGTAAATGAGATATATTTTAAAATAAAATTATTTAAGTTTATTCATCTGATGTTAAGTATTTTTTCCATTTAACGAGATGTATTTTTAATGAAAAAATAAATCATACTCATCAAATATAGTAAATTTTAATTAAAATAGCATATTTATTGAGACAAAATTTTAAACTTCTTTATGTTTGACACATTTATAATGATAATGCAATATTTCTTATTTTTATATAAATTAGATTTGATTAAAAAAATTGACATACTTCATTAAAAAAGCGTGTCATTTTTAATATGGGGTTCATAATATTCTTTATTAATTTAATAGTAATCACACTCAATCGAAATTTATTTCCACATTTTTTTATGAAAATAGAATCAAGTATAAATGTGTCAACAAATATTCGAATTTTTAAAAATTCAAAAGAATCGATCTTTCTTTAAATATATCTTAGAATTATAAATAAAAAATTTTAATCAAATCTTTTGAAATTCAGGCTATCTACATTTTTGTCAAGATTTTTAAACATAGTAATTTAAAATCTCTATATTTGATTAAACTATATGCTGGTAAGGAAAAAAAAATTTCATTTGAATAAGTGTGATACTATCTTAATATTAAAGAATCGTAGTTTTTTATGTTTAAAGCAATTCTATGAAAGAGAAATATTAAACCGTTAGATATACCAAATGATCTTTACTCAAGATTAAAATTTAAGAAATAAATGAAAATATTATTCAATGAATAGAATTAGAAATAAGTTTCAAAGATAGTTTTAAAAAGTTTTAAATGGTAAGTGAACAAAATTTAATGTGTAATAGTTAATTTCAATAAACGTGTTAATTGAAGAGAGATATCGTTTTTAATTTGAAGAATATATAACAAAGAGGAAAACGTAAACAGTATATGGTTATAAATATGTCAATAAAATATTTATATTTGAAAAATATATTTTATTATTCTAATTTTGATATTTTTCATAAAATTTGATTAATTTTGTCCAAAATATAGCTTGATTTTTGCATGTTAATTCTCTTTATACATCTGTCAATCAGTTAATTAGATGATTAAAACATTAATCTTGTTTAATGAAAATAATGATATATTTTAATACATCTAACAGTGATAATTAAAGTTAAACTGACCAAAATTATATACTTTTTTATATTATCTTATCAAATATCTATTCTTTATATTAAGCATATTTATTAGTTTTGTTAGATTAATTATCATGTTTTATGTTTATTATTCTCATTATTATTAAAATTAAATTAATTTATAGATGATATTGTTCTATTTTTTAATTTTTATAAATTTATAATATAGTTTATAAACACATTTAAATAAAGTATATAAAATGTTTGTCTTCGCGAATAAGATGAATAATAAAAATATTTTTAAACTATTAATATAATTATCAGCCTTCTTGTTTATTTTTTGTGACTAAGAAGTTCAAAATATATTTGACTTCTCATATTTTAAATAATATTCATGATTTTTTACATATATTAATTTTAATTTTGTTATTGATATATATATCTTTCTTCTCCTTTATATATATCAATGCTTTTTTTGACAATACAACTAAATATTCATTAATTAAATTTATCAGATTTCGTAACGAATATATAATATTTTATATTTCATTAAATAAAGAAAATCTAATAGACATATATTAATATTAAAAAAGAATATTATTTTTAAAATATGATTATTATTTTATGCGATAAATAATAAAAATTTTCTTGATGATTAAAACTATTTAGAAATTTACTCTTTTGTAATTCAGATAATTTGATTAAAATGGTATCTAATGAAAATATTATTTTGAATAAAAAATAGAGAATATGAAATTATTAGTTCATTGTGAATAATAAAATCAAATATTTATCTTTTCATAAACATTTATGTTATATTTAATAAAAATATGTGAATTTTGAAAAGTTAAATCTAGGTATTTTCAGATTTCATCTATTAGAAAATTTTACAAGTGAATCTATAACAATTTCAATCAATAACATTAAAATATTATTTTTTATATTATCCATGAATTTGTAATTATAATTTTTTTATGTATAAATATATAATTTAATGTATTTAAGAATTTTATTTTAATAAGTATCTGCGAAACTCTTACAATTGATTATTCTCAATATTTGTGTTAAAAGGTATTAAATTATTTATATTTTGTTCAAAATTTACATGTTCTGATATACTTGATTGTGATAAATAAAAAATTATATAAATAGTTTTTGAAAAGGAAATATTAAATTATCACAATATTTCGAATAGTATTTAAGATCGAAACAAAAGAAAATGAAGTTTTTAGTAAATTAAAGAATAACGTGTAAAATGTGTATTTTATAACTTTATAAGCTTTTTCTTATTTAAGATATTTTAAAAAAATTGAAATATAAAATAGTACGAATTTATTTTGAAAAAATAATTAATAATAATTTAAGAAATATTGATTTTTTTAACCGATATAAATATAATTTTTTTTTAATATTATCACTAAATTCTTAAGATATTATATAAGATAATTTAATCTTTAAGTCTTTTTCACAATAAATAAAATGGTATAAAATAGTGTCTATTTACTTCAAACGTGAAAATTAACAAGTCTATTACATGAGTGTTATAAATATTGATAGATCCTATCGGAAAAATACTTTGTTACAGATTAGGAATTTTGAGAGGAAATTTGCTTGATAATTCTGTTATTCTACTTTTTTGAATGTATTTAGAGATATTTTATGTGTTTATTTGCAATGTATATCAAATAGTATTCTATCATTCAATTTAATGAAATTGTTGTCAAAATTCTAATCAATAACACGGAATACACATTGTTATTTTTATTAATACCATATTTTTAAAAGGATCAATGATACAAAAAATTTCATGTGTATTTTATTAACTTGTAATTAGTTTAATCGTGTTTTATTTATAATGTGTATTATTGATAATATCTTCTATTAACTTACTTTATATTTCATTAAAAGATAATATTATGCCTTTATTTGCAATCAAATTATTCAAATTGGAATCACAGTTGGTTCATAATTTATTGGGATATTAAAAATATCTCGTGGAATCAACATGAATTCTTTAGCTATGTTTATACGTCTCGAGGTTGCATGTTTATCAATTTTGATATCATTTTTAATTGAAAGAAGTATAATATAAAAAAATGCATTTCACAATATTTATGTATATATTTAATTTATTTCAGAATGCATGTTTTAAATATTTCGAAGTAAGATTTTGAGTTAGATATGTTTTCTAATAAATTCATTAATATTTTGTTTAAATAATAACATATTTAATATCACTCTGAATATCGTCTAAAATTAGCTTATATTGATCTCCAATAATTTAGATTCATTATTAATCAAGAAACCATAAGCAATATGTTAGTTTAATATGCTTTTATCATTAACTTTTTTGGTTTATTTTATTGATATCATTATATCATTTATAAAATTTCTCTTGAGAATGACTTTATAACAGGGTGGTATTTTGAAAGCATATCTCTCAATAATGTAAAGTCAGGATGTGTTGTAACACTAATTCTTATTTATCGCGAAAAACATCATCGTCTCTGTTTCAAGGCTGCATATATCTTTTATGTATTTTTTTTTGAGTTTATTGTTTCTTTCTTTATACAGAATGAAAATTTATTGTTGAAAAGTATGTATTATATTGTTCGATATTATTCAGACTTATTTTATTTCATTAGACGAGTTTAGGTACAAATGAAAAAGCCGAAATTGATAAATATAATCAAATTAACATGATTATTATTTAAAAATTTCGACGTTTTTTTGAATGAAATTTAAAACGATTATAATTCCATACATTCTTGATCAAAATAAAAATGCTATTTAAAAAGTTATTAAATTTGATCGGAATATAGAATCTATTATCTGAATTAAAACCATAATTTTTCAAAATATTATTTTATTTATAAAGTCTTCTTTGATGTAATTTTATTCAATATTTATATTTTTTTAAATTTATAGTTCAGTTTATTATATGTAATTTTAAATATTATTGATTTATATTTATTATCGATAATAATTCGTATATTAAAAAAATTGTTTAAATCTTTTGTAAAAAATCTTGATAACAAAATTTTTTTAATTAGAATATGAGAAATTAATTAAAGATTACATTTTTGATTTTTCAAGAATCTTTCAATTCATAACGAATACATGTAAAATAAAAATTTACAAAATAATTGATATTTTCTAAAAAAATTAATATATTGCTATTATTATTAAATTTAATAAAATTATTTAAAGTCATAATATTTATATATCGATTAAAACATGATTTTATAAATAAATTGCTATATTTTGTCTGTATAAAATAGCTATTTTATTTATTTAACAAATATTATTGTTTTAAAATATTGATGAGGGTTATATATATAATCTAATCTATACATAAATAAATAATATAAATAATTAAGTTTTGACAAATAATTTTTTATTTCATCAATTTTATACATATAAATTATCGATTTGTTCTCATTATATTGCTTTATAAAGAATTAAAATAAGGTATATACAGAATAATTTTAAAAATAAAATAATAACAGAACTTATTTAGCTATATCATACATTATTGGATTGTTAATTATTGTTAAGATAATGTAATAAAAAGAGATAATCAATTTATATTTGTTATTATTAAGATATATTTTATTAATCTGAAATCGATTTTTCGTATTTAAATTATATAATGTAAAAATTAATGTTAAACTATGAATTTTAAAATAAATCTTTTTCTTCGTATATTTTTTCTAAATATCTATATATACTCTATATAATTTCTAGTGATATTTAACATCAATAATGTTTCAATTAATTTATTTTTATTTATAAATTGTTTAAAATATGTTCTCGTGTAAAAATCAATGATATATTAATTTTATTAAACAAACCTAAGAATACATCTTTACAAAACTATATTGATAGTTTTCATTATAATTCTTTTGTATGGAATTAATAATATTTTTTGATCATAAAATTCAGATTTTATAATACTTGATAAAATGATAGATATAACGAAAAAATATAATTATTTTTCAAATCTCTAAATATAAATCACACATTCAGTTTTATGGGTTTAATATCTTTTATGACAATGGTATAAAATGAATTGAATTTTCATGTATTAATAAATGAATCTATTTTACATAAGAGAATATTTTATTAAAACGATCAAAATAAAAACATAAAAGTTAAAATGAAGATTTTTATATATAAATTAATTTCATAAATGTTTCTTACTCTGTATGATTTTACAATTAAAGATCATTGTTATGATTTATCGTACGTTAATCATAATTTGAATAACTTTAAAATAATTAAGAATCTTTTTCAAAGAATAAAATTCATTAAAAATAATATTTTAATGGATTCAGTTTTAATTCTATTGTGAGAGTATTTTAATGGGTGAATGAGTTAAATTAATTTTGATTAATATTTTTTCAAAATTAAATTATAAATAGATTTTTACCTATTTTTGAAATAAATATCATCTTTAGGACTTTTATCAAATAGATTTTATGCATTTAATATCGTCTTAAAATAACAAACTGTTTAAATAAATACTCGTGATGAAAATAATTAAAATAAATTATGCGATTTATGAATAAAGTATCAAAATTAACTTTACATTCTCATACGTATACCATTTTATATATTAAACCTTTCATATCTTTGAATAAATATTTTTTGTTAGTTAGTTAATTTTATATAAAAATAATTAATACTCTTTGTAATGATATGATATATTATTTTTAACGATATAAGAATGAATTATTTGTCAAAATATTCTGTATAATATCAATTATTTTTAAATTCATTTAAGTGATATTAATCTTAAAATATTTTCACCGATATTTCATTTAACAATAGTTTTGATTTGTTAAAAATTAAATTAAAATATTCAAAAATAAATTTAAAAGGAAGAATTATCAAATTATCTCGAATACCATCAGCGATTTTGGAATATTAAAAATTTAAAATGATCCATTTCTTTTTATTATATTTTACTATCTCAATCCTTTTAAATAATCTTTACATAGTTCTTCGAAATTTCCATTTTTCAATTTAATGCACATTTATTTAATAATAAATAAGAACTATTATTTCAATCAAGACTTATAATATTCGTAATAGATCTATCATTTACAGGTAGAAAATTACAATATAAACAAAAATTTTCATAAAAAAATGAGAACGTTGTTAGGAATATTAGAAATAAATAGTTTTAATAGAATATAAATACCACAAGTGTAAAATGTAAATTACATAAAATCTTCGAAAAGATTTATAATTTGTTAAAAATGTTGTATTTTGATAAGAATGAGTCAAATTATTCGTTGATCAATAATATTTATATTTTTATTTTTTATTTACAGATTGATCAAATCTAAACATATAATCAAACAGAAAAAATGTCAAGTTGCTTGTTTAAGCACTAATCAAATTTACATAAATCAAAATTAGTCATGTCATTTTTTAAGAAAATTTCTAACCATTGTAAACATAAAATAATATCATATTTATATTAGATTTTGATTTGACTATTTTTTCAAAATGTGTTTTTCACAATCTAAAACCAGATAAATGTAATATTTAAAATAATTTATTTGTTTTAAGATGATCGGATATAAAGTAATATTTCAGGAATAAAACTTTATTAACATGTTTTTATATAATTTTATTGCCTGTAATAGAATAATAATAAACTTATACATAACTATATTTAAGAAAAAACACTAGGAACTAAATGTATCATTATACCAACTACGAATCATTGCTTAACAAAACGGTAATACTTTTTAAGTATTCAAATGATTTTTTTATTTTATTTATATCACCTTTAAAATAAAATAAACATTCCAGTGAAATAATTTGTTGGTATTTAAAGATCCATAATAAATTATTGAAATATACATGAATTACTTTACTGCAAATTACATGACTATTCAGTATTTTAATTCTAAGAAGGTGAATAAAAAGATTCTATTTTTCGTTGAAATATTTGGAAACAAAACCTCAACTTTAATCCATAATTAAAAATCAAAACTACCCACTATATATATGAGTACCATCAATTCCTCGAATTATTATTCCGTATCCACATTTTTTCAATCGTTCATTTCATGTTGAAATTTATGATATATACATATATATCAAAAATCTTTTTTTCATACATATGTATAAATATATCGTTTTTTGAGAAAGATGTTTGGGCTATATTATTAAAATAATCAAATTATCGACGTTGTTTATATGAATTCCGAATGCCATTTTAAAAGAACAAATTTATCTTAAACTCAGTTAAGTAGAAATTTAAAATAGAAAATATTTATGTTGAATAAAAATACACAAATTAAAATTTTAATCTTATTTAATATTTTTGATTAAAACCAATGCTTTAAATTACTATTTAAAATATGAATTAAAAAAGTGTTTATATACACATTATTTTCATATTATTTATATTTTACTTTGAAATTATTATTTGAAAGAAAATATCCAAAAACAAAAATAAGTTAAAATAATTTCATGTTCAACGTTGATATATATATAGTTAATGATATCATGTTTGTCCAATTCTAATATTTATATTATCAAAAATATATAAATATTAGTCAAACGAATTACAATAATTTCATAATTTTATCATAAATAGTCTTACAAATGGATCATTGAACTCATAAAAAATCAATCTCATTTATTTTTGATAGATTAATAAAACAAAGATATTCATAAATATGTTTAAAAAATGTTTAATCTTCTGTATAACCATTACATATTTCAAACATTGTTTAAATCTATAATAAATTTAATAAGAATAACATATTTATCATAAATGCTTTTTTTTGGGAAAAATTTTTTAAACAATTCAAGTCTTTTTAAATCTTTTAAACTGTTTTAATTCTCTTAAAAAATTGGTTATAATTTATATAATAAAACTAATTTTATTCATTGTATTTTTTATGACATGAAATTTTTTATATATATATATATTCAACATAGATAATATGTTAAATTATTTTTTATTATAATATCTGTAAATTATGTTTTTCTGTTAATTTTTAGAAGATAGTAAATTTAATATTAATATTCTTGATTCCGAAATTTATGAAAATAAGAACTTAATGAGACTTTTTGTTATTTGAACACAGATCACTACGTATAGTCTCATTAATAATAATTTCTACAAAAAACATCAAGTAGAAAATATATTTATAAATTTTAAAATTTTATCAATGTGTCAAAATTACGATGAAAAAAATCATTTAGTGTTGATTATTTTGACAAAGATAATAATAAAATATTTTTTATTTAAGATATTTTTTTATCATGGATAATACTAATGCTAGCAAAATACATAGATATTTATCATGTTATACAACTTGTATTATTTATTATTTAAATTAGTAAGAGTTTGAAATAAATCTTTTTAGGTATTTTTAGTTTAATTAAATCAACAAAATTGATTGAAGGATTTTTGTTTCATTTGCTTAATATAGTTCATAGTAAATAAATTTTCTCAAATATAATATGATTTTGCAAAAAGTATTCAATAGACTTATTTTATATTAATATGCTCTTTATTGAATTTTTCAATGATAAAGCATTTATTTTACAAACGCATTTTTCATATATAATACTCTCTCATTTTCAAAAATCTGTATTATGACATTTATAATAATTTCATTACTCCTTAAAACGATAATAATTGAAAATTGGTAAAAAATATCATTATTATAAAATATATTAATTTTTTAAAATATAATGTTTCTTTAAAATATGACAATAATTGTTATTTCTATTGTATGAATCGAATATTAGATAATATATAAATTTAGATAGATTTATAATTTGAAATAATATTGATTTTATATCGTCATGCAAAATATTTATTTTACGTTCACTGAAATAACATGGTTTATTCGCGACTTACTATGAGAAATAGCATTTTCGGAATTCATTCTAATTTTTATCAGATTTATAAAAACGATCTCATAATCCTTAATATTGAAAAAACCAAAGATATAATATTTTCTTATTAAAAACTGTAATTATTTATATTCTATTTATATATTATCAAAAAATCTTATAAATCATTTAATACTTATTTGATAACACGAGTAAAATGATAAATAATTTTTAATTCTTAAATTTTAATATATATCAGTAGATTTGAAAGTTTAATTTTTGAACTTTGACATTTAGTTTATATAATGGATGAAAATATTTAATCTTTGATTTTTTAACTGAATTTAATGCATGTTTTTTCTAATTATCATTAGATTATATAAAAAATTTTGTATAAAAAAATCACAAAATGTTCCGTATTTTTACATTGTCTAATAATATTATTCATATTTTGAAAATAACTATATGTAATTTGGTTGTCTGTTTTTAAAAAACTTAAAGATATATATTATCTTCAATATTATTGATACAACCTGTTGATGAATATTAATATCTAACGTTTATCGTATACTACATGAAATATGAGAAATTGATTTAATGTGAATGATTATATGTATAATTTTATATTTTCGGTTTTGAGAGTATTAAGCTATGTCAAACATTTATTAATTTCACAAAATTAATATAAAGTAGTTATATTCGTAAATATTAAATTAAAAAACGCTTTAATAATTTCAACTAAATAACAGATATATATCTTTTTAACTATCTCGATGCATTTTGAAAAATCTTATTTAAATACTAAGATTTTTTTCTGCATTTATCTGAAAGGAGTTGTTTTTTTTACATCCATTATTTTACAATATAAAAAAATTTATGTATATAAGTCATTATAAATTTAATTTTTATTAAATTTCAATTTTTCTTGTGACATAATTTGTTTGCCATTTATTCACGATAGAAATTAATTCAGAAAAATATTTTTAAACATATAAATTGAAGACGATTGATTTTCAGATTATTTTACAAGATAACTCTTTATAAAACTAACATGACTTGTTTTTAAAATAAATTTGTTTTAAAATTGCATTATTTAATAAATTGTATGTGATAATTAAAACTTGTTTTGTTATTCTGTGGTAGAGATGTTTTTTGAAAGACAATATATGATCAAATTATTTGTTTTAAATAGAATCGATTAAGGCTTTGAATATTTAATAATGTTTATGAATACTTATAAATATATTGACAATTTAATCAGCTCTATTTATTAATTTTTATTCTTAAAATCATTCTTATCATATCAACTCATACGATAAAAAAATTTTTTACAAAGCATGACTTATACTATTAGAATGCATCATTTAACATTTTCGTCTGCAAAAAAAAATCATCAATTTATTTATTTAGAAAATATTGAATCATATTTTTCAATAAACATTATTTTAAATGATAAAAACTAATAACATATTTAAATTTTGATGTTTAATTAAATAATAGTTATTAATATTTTAAACTGATACTTTAATCATATATAATTTAGAAAATAAATATCTGAATCTAAAGTAATATGTTTATTTAAAATTTCTTAAACTTTTCATAACTTTCGCATTATTATATAATATAAAGTTTGAGATAAATTTGTGAATATTGTAAATAAACGTTTATAATTAAATTAATAGAAACAGAGGTACACATAATTTTATTTCTTATAAGTAATTTATATCCAATGCCGTTTTTTATTATTATTCTGTTAACAAGATTATACTGTGATAAATATATTTATTATTTTTAGGATCCTTCTTTTTTAATATTTTATTTTTAAATAATAAAAATCAGAATTAAATTTTTATAAATACATGAATATCTGTCTCAAAGATCGCATTTAAAATTTTAATTGTTAAAATACAATTTTATAAAATACTATATGTAAAATATTTTTTAAATCATATCAAGGCAAATGTTAAAATTTTAACTGTTGAAAATTTATCTTTAAACTATGTGAATATAACTAATAAGTTTTTATCAATCAGAAATATTTATTTGTTATATTTAACGAAATTATTCAAAATAAGTTGAATTATCTATTGGTTTATATTGAGAGTTAAAAATATATTTAATATGATTCGAATTTGTATGCTGAGTATTAAATTTATTCAAAATTATAATTTTCGTCACATGATCATTTAAAACAATCGATATATATTGAGAATTTAATTTAGTTATCATTATTTTTTCGAGTATATATCATATTATTCAAAAGAAATGTATTTATTTTATACATTTTCAAATAAAAATATTTAAAAATTTATTTTTAAATCACTTAAAAAATTTAGTGAAAATATAATTATTTCATATATGAGAAATCTCAATATAAGGTACATGATATAATATTCAGATATCATGAAAATTATTTTTTTATTCAAAATAAATAAATATAAAATGTGATTTTTATGTTAGATTTTTGTTTATGATTTACGATATTTTTTCAATTTTTTTAATAATTTTGCGAATAATCTGTAAAATAAATATGAAAAGATTTTTTTAATGCATAGTTATTTATACTCTCTTACATGTCTTGATGATTCATAATTTATAATATCATAAAATCCTTCTTCATATTTTGATTTTATTTATATTAAGGCATTAAATTACACAAAAATCATAGAATTGAAAGATAACCTAAACAATTTTGTTTTTAACTCTGAAATATAATAGTATTAACTGACTTCTGATAGAATAAATTTAAAATATGATTGATAAAATATATTTTATGTGAAATAAATGAATTTTAATGTTACATTAATAATTTTAATCATACAGATCACTTTGTTGTTTTTTATAATCTCGACATCAAAATATTTCTGATAATGTTGAATATTTTTTAGAATAGTTAACATTAAAATATTTATTTATATTTAAAAAATTAGAAATTATATAATTAAGATATCATTCGTGAATTTACAATATCTAAATAGCATTGTTACTAATATTATATAAAAATATCTAAAACTTTTAATTCATTTAATATAAAAATTCTTATTTGAATTGTTATATTTTCTCCTCAATACTATACGATGAAAAAATTATTTAAATTATATGAAGATGATAATTGTTATTGGATTCATAAATGGTATATTTTCATATTTATTTAAAGAATTCAAATTTATATTATTATTATTAAAAATTAAAAGATTTAACATCAAATTATTGCAATTTCCATTAACAGGTTGTTTGATATAAATAATTTTAAATATATTCATCGATTAATTCATTAATTACAAATTTAAAAATCATTATCGTTTGAGTAATTTATATATATATAATTGATTGAAATGTAAATTTTATAGTTTGATAAAATTTGAATCGATTAATTTGTGTCAACTATCATTGATATTATGATTATTAAAATTTGTATTTGAGAAATGTTCTTTACTACTATATAAATTTTAATATATTTACAAAATTTTATACTTCTGACATATTATATTAATTATGATCAGATGCTTTATAAATATATGATATTAATATGATATATTCATACTCATTTAATTGATGTCTTATTAATGTTGATTTATTTCTGCACAATGATTTATGTCTTAAAAATAATAATTTTCACAAAATATATTTTTTTAAATTAATTTTATATATATTAATCAAATAATAAAAAGAAAATTAAAATTTCTTATCAATTATAATATTTTAAATCATTTTTAATTTTTATGGAATTCGATAAAAATTATATTTCATTACAATATAAATGCAAACTAATCTGTGAATAAATAGATATTGTTTTTATGACACTAAAATATCTGAAGGGTTTAGAGCGATAAAGGTAGAAAAATTCTAGTTTTTATCAATAAACCACATATACCATCAGTTTAACAAAAATTTAGTTTATAGAAATCAAAATCATTATTTTTAAATTTCTAATTTAATTTTAACTCTAATTTCAGAATAATCTTTGAATTTTAAACATATTATCATGAGATGAAATTGTTAAATTTTTAAACATCATCTTAAAAATTGAATCAAAATTATTTTTTGAAAAATTATTTTTATTTATATTATCACAATTATATTTATTCCTTTTATTAATAAAATAAATATTGAAAAAATAATGTTTTCACATACTATTATCAAAAGAAAATTATTTAATATAAATTAAATAAGTGTACATGATATTATTTCATTATATTTTAATGAAATATTTTTTTGTAATTTTGGAATCATTTTAAATCTTACAAAAATAAAAATATTTTTTACTTTTTAAAAATTGATATCATGTATATTTCAATGATTTTCGATAAATAAAATAAATTTGTAACCGTTAAGAAATTTATCGATTTTCACTTTTGATTGTTTATTTATAAAAATTCTGCAATATATTTTATAAATAAAATTATTTTATTTGTCGAAAAAATTAATTTACAATGAAACGATTCAATATCTTTATAAATAGAAAGATATTTTTATAATTAGAATATACGATTATAAACTTAATATAATTAATTAATCATCAATTTAAATAAATCATTCCTATATTTTTAAAAAATACTACTTTTTAATATGTTATTAAATTAACCTTATAAAACATTCCTCAAATAAATGAAGAATAATCAATCTCAAGGTAATTAAATGTTCTTGACAAAATAGGAATATAAACATTGTAAGAATTAATTTTCAAATAATTTTAATAATGTTTTGTTTCAATTACATGAATTCTCTGAACTAATGATAAAATAAAATTTATTTTTACTTTTTTATCACATACAAACGCTTTAAATATTTTTGAAAAATAGTATTACATTGATTTTGAAATGAATATAGGTATTAAATAACAACTCATTTTTGATTTGTATATTTACTAATAAAATACACCATAAAAATATTTATGTGTTTAAAATTTAACTCTTATAAATTATTTAAAGAAATGTTTACCTATAATAATGTGTATATATAATCTCTCAAAATAGCACAAAGGTTTCTTTTTTGAATTTTTGTCAAAGAATAATCGAAATCAGAAAAAATTATGAATAAAAAATATTATCCAAATTCAGATTAATATAGCAAAGTTTATTTTAATCGATGTTTTGTTTTAATATTTAACCATAAATATTTGTGAAAATCATTTTTTTTATCAATTTTAAAAGGTAAATAGTATTTAATGATTAATAAGTTGTATAAATTTATTATTTTCATATTGGTAAACGTGATTTTCCGCCTCTAAATATAAGCCTTTTATTTACGATAAATATGAACTCAAGAGAAAATTCCAACTGTTCGACTATATGAACAAGGTAAAACAATAAAGGAAGCATCTGAAATAATACAGATGAATTATAATTCTGCAAGATCATTGTTACCAGATATTTAAAGACTGGTAACATTGACAAATAAAAAGGTGGGAAAATTAGGACTGTATCAAACGACAGTATAATCTCTTCGATCGAAGAGATTATATCTAATAATCCAGACTTGACACTAAAAGAAATCAAAATAATTTTGTTGAGAAGGATCCCAATCTAATAATTTCCTTTCGACAATTGATAAATGCTTTATAAGAGAATTGGACATCACTTTTAAAATCAAAATAATGAATTGGATAGGTAAATATCTTTATAAATGATAAAGATATTTTTATAAAGAATATTCGATTATAAACTTAATATAATTTTTCAACGATTTTTCTTCCGCTATTTTAGTTGATGAAACTTCAGCTTACCTTCAATAAAAAATCTCAAGCAAGGTCAAAAGGCACCAAATAAATGAAGTATCATACAGTACGTCTCGTTCTGTTTCGAAATGATTTCCAGGATGTCCATCAATCGGATATATAAACATTTATAAGAATTCAACGGTCAATGCGGATATATTTAATATCGATCTGACCGAATTGTGTATATTTTGAAAAGATGAGCTGAACATGAGAAGTGCATGTTTAATATTTAATGCGACATCCACAGAAGGGTCAATATTGAAAGGATAACATCATTACATTGATTTTGAAATGATATAGTTTTAAATAACAACTCATATATGTTAAATCCCATTGAAAATTCACCATAAAAATCAAAAATGGTGTGAGATTTAAGAATAAGAGTTAGAGGAGATTATGTTGTCTGATTTAATGCTTTCTGAATCTCTCAGAATATTTCAAGTGAAGATATTCTTTTTAGGCAATTTTATTAGAAATATAACTAATTATGCGGCAGAAATTATAATCATCAATAAATTTTAATTTATCCAAATTTAGATTTTTCTTTTGTAATTATTGTTTTTTGAGTGTCGCAATTGAAAAACAATGATGCAATTGAAAAAAATGGTATATATTGAAATAAAAAAGTTAATATCCATAAATATTTGTTAAAATTTTCCGTTTTTATCAATTTCAAATTCTATACCAAATAAATATATTTTAATAAATTAATAAGTTGTAAAAATTTATATTTATAGAAAATAATTAAATTTTTATTGTATTCTACTAAAATATTGAACACTTTTATCAATCTTCATTTTACTTTAAATAATATAATAAACAATTAAGCTTAATGTAATCTTAATTATATGTATTAAAAATAATAATTCATCAAATAAATACAAAAGAATTTCAAGGTAATTATTTCAAAATATTAAAAAAATATTTATATTATTGTCAATAATTTCTCTAAACAACATAATAAAAGAGTTAAATTCACATTTATGACATTAATAATTATCATGGATATAATTATTTGTTTTTTAAATTTAAACAATATTTAATATTTTATAATTATGATAAATTATTCTGCAATTTCAAATGTATTTTATTTTGATTTAATACTAAATAATAAAATAATTTATTAACTATATCATGAGTGTATTAATTATCATTTTCAAAATTATACATAAATAAATCTAAATATGTACCTTTTCTTTTTTTTATTCGATTTATCATTTAGTTTTATTATCATTGAAAATAAAAAAATAAGTTCATTAATTTAATATATATTTTTAAAATCGGAGTCTATATATAATTTATTTTGATTAACTTAAATATATAAATTTTGAGGATTTTAAAATATCATAATTTAATAATTATAAAGAATTATAATCGATATCTCTTATAGTATTATTGAAAAACGAAAATAATATTATCTGATACATGGTGAATGTTTAGAATATTATGATACATGATTCAAATCGTCAAAATACACATCATTTAATACATATTATATTGTTATAAACTGGATTTATAAATATAATTTTTTTATTAAATAAATGGTTATTTTTTAATCATTGATACATCTATTTTATTGATAAATAAATCTATATTTATATTAAACTTATCAATTATATTTAGTTGTTTTTATAGGTTATATTTAAAATTATATCATACTTCTTTGTAAAAATAATTATACAAATTTTATTGTTTATTCTAAAATAGAAAAAATTTTGAGGCATGAATAAAATAAATTTAAAAAAATCTCCTATATTCATGAATCCAAAAAAAATTCCATATTATAATAGAAAAAGGTTAAACTAAATAGAAATAACTAAAATCAAAATATTTTTATCATCGACTAGATATCAAAATGTTTGAGATGTAAATAAAATTATTTGTTTTATTTAATTGTAAAAATACGTATAAAATGAATTTGATATGTTTTTGATCATTGAATGTTTGTAAAAACCATTTTAATGTGAATTTAAATTTAAATATTCATTGAAATGGATTCGGTGTTTATATATATTCATTATGATAAGCAGTAATACTATTTGCTATATTTTAAAATATTTTTTTATATAATACATCATTAAATCACATAAAGATAAGAAATTTTTCATATATGTTTATATAAAAATACAATATTTTTAGAATTTATAGCTGATTTTATTTTTAATGAAGATTAAATTAAAATTGATTATTTAAACATTTAAACATAAGATCAAATTATAATAAAAAATGAGCGTCGTTCTAATAAGATAAATATTTATGATATAAATATATATTTAAAGATAAATTGCAATTTAGATTTGGAAATTCATTAGATTATCATAATAAGTTATATTAATATTAAAAAAAATTTTAATATATTTAGTATATTTAATGAATTATCTCCGTCAGATATTCAATGCATCAATAAGAAATTTTACATATAAAAAGTATATTCAATAAAAAAGACTTTTAATGAATATATTAAATATATTTTATATAATAGTCTGTATTTATACATATCATGGATAAATATAAATAATAACATTTTATTATTTATTAATAATAGAATCTCAGCACAATTTATAGAAAATAAACGTTTGAGAAATTTCAATGATATATAGTACTAAAAATTTTTATTTTACGCATGCATTAAATTGCATATAAAAAACTTTTTTTCTCAAGAGTTGAAGATATTTTTTATAACAAAAAAAGTTTTCTTGTATGTCATCAAATATTAGATATATATCGTTTATAAGATTAAATACGTCAACCGGATCATTAAAAACATTTTTAAAATTTAGGTTTCATAGGAATACAGTTAAAATTTATATGAATAAATTTTTTAAAATATTTCAACATATTTCACAATAATCATTTATATTTAAAACACTTTAAATAATTAATCATTAGAAATATCTATTTAACTGTTTAAAAACTGAGTGTGGTTTATAAAATGTATCTTTATTTTCATTAGCTAAACAATTTTCAAAATTTTCATATAATAAAAATCAATTAATATCAATTTGAGATAAAATACCAGATTAATCAACATTTGAATATATTTTAATTGATAAAACTGATTACATATAAATATCGTATAACATATGCAAAGTTCTTTTCATAATAAAAATACAAAATCTATTTTGAATAATTTGTGATATGATCTAAGATTTTTAATAAATAATTTAAATTTTGATTGGTAAAAAAAAATTAACTAAGAGTGGATAAAATCGATGCATATTTAGATCTATGGCACACTCTTTAATGAATAAATATTCATATATTACTTTTGATAATGAAATTCAAAATAAAAATTAAAAATCTTGTTAAAATTAATTGAATAAATTCAAAAATTTATCATTTATAACTAAACACACTTTAATTATAATGAAATTTAAAATATATAGTATAAGTCAATATATATTAATATTCAATATTTATAAGTTCAAATTAATTGAAAATATTATTTGAATAAAAATATTTATATTATATTGTTTTAAGAATTTTTAAAATATTTTTGTGTAAAAACTATTTTTAAGAGATTTTGCTGAATTTATTCTTTATTTTCTGATATTTTTTGAATTCAAGACATTTTCGAGTCACTTCTTATGATTGTTATAATCATTCGATATATATTGGTCAAATTAAATGTACTTTTTTAATTATTATGATAATTTTAATAATTTTATTTTTCGATATAATAACTTAAATATATTATTATTCTTAAATTCACAAATTTTTAGGTTTAGTTGAAATTGATATATGATTTTTAATATCTTTAAAATTGTCAGAAATTAAAATGATGATTTTATGTCAGACTTTCAACATTTGAAAACTAAAAAACAGTTTTGAAATTAATTTGAATAATAATAATATGTCTGTTATGTTAAATTTTATAAATATCATGAAATAATATTAAATAAAAACTAATAAACATTGATAACATAAATTTAAAAAGAATTATGAATTATGGTATTAAGATTTGAATTGTTAATATTATTCATTATTTTGTTATATATTAACATATTTTAATGTATATATCAATTTTTATGTATATATAACTCATATAAATAGGAGTTATTTCATTTAACTAACGATAAAAATTTTTTATATTTTTTTGAAATATTAAATCAAATATAATGATTTTTGTAAATGTGATCATTTTTTAACAAGATAAAAAATGATATAAATCTTATTAAGGAATAAAATATTTTTCTCGATACTTCCGTTATTTCTAATTATAATTCTACTATGGAAAATATCAGAAAATATGAAAAATTTCTGTATCATAAGTTTTATTTTTTGTAAAACAGAAAAAATATTTTTATTCTCATCGACATTTTTTTAAAATCAAAAATATTGAAATTTTGTGTTCTATAATTTTATGAATTGCGAGTTTTGTCAAAATAATATCGAAATAAAACATTTTGGGTAACCATTCTTAATAGATTAATATTTTTATTGTAAACTTTACCTTTCAACGAATTTATATACAATCTTATTTTTATACTACATTTTTGAATTATATTCGATAGGTTTTATTTAAAAAATTATATATTTATATCTTTAATATTATACTAACTAGATATGTGCTAATTAAAGTATTATACTGAATAAATTACTCAAAATTTAGTATTTGCAGTACGATTTATTCTTGAATCATACA